>CM021104.1:253013666-253074093 GCA_007115665.2 Sequoiadendron giganteum | reverse complement strand
AATCTTGCCAACTTTGAAACTATTGCTGACTTTGGGAGAAATGGCTTAGCGAGCCTTTTAATCATTGCCTGCCGGGATTAGCCAGCCTTGCCTGCTTCAGTGTTTGCAGCTCTGCTAGTTCCTGCAACATCCTTTGCGCCAGCCATCTGTAAAAAATAAAATAGAAGAATAAGCTAGACTGCAGATTTTTAATGAAATAAAACAATTCTCGAGATGGCTGCGAATACGGAGTTAGCTTTGAAAATAAAATTCCTCAGCATAAATTTCTAACTCCAAACCTCAAACTATATAAAAATCTCTGAGTTTGGAGACAACTCTCAGCAACTGCACTTCTGACTGGTGAAGAAAAAACGCAGCAAGCTAATAACTTTCAGCAATGTAGCTAATTTCTCCAGCACAAATAGTTCGAACCTTGACTTCACTTTGTCAACTTCAGCAGTTAGAGGAATAAAGAGTTGCCAGCAATATGAAATTTCAACTTCCTCAACTTCTCAACGTTTAAACTTCTTCAACACTTCGACCTTCAGTAGCTTGAAAATAAAGATCTCCAGAGAAAAGAAATCTTCTACAACTTCGCAAATCTGTAGTGACTTCAACAATCTGGAAATAAAATCTTAGCTCTCCAGTATACAACTTCGAACTTTGCAGCAACTCCACTCTCAGCTCTTTGAAAGAAAGAGTCTCAGCAAATGAAAATTTCTCCAGCACTTCGTACTTTCAGCAACTCAACACTCCGAAATAAAATAAACTCTCAAAGAATTTCTCTCCTCAACCACTTCGAAAATATTTCAATCTCTCAAGAACTTCTTCAGCAACTTCAACTTCGAAACAATGTGAGGAGAAATGAGAGAAGAGATTGTTTAAATAACTCTTCTCGGAGAATCCTGCTAAGTAGTGCTGGGGCTATTTTTAGCACCTTCATCAATTTTCCACTCTCTTCGTTCGGAATCTTCTAATTCAAGCGCAGTAGTGGGCTAGTCGTCAGCCGGTCATTATGGCAGTTGCCATTAATAATGATTCCTTCCTTGTAAAAATTCGAATTTTTCCTCTTTCTGCCAGTTAACTCTTGGCGATTTAAACAACTCGCGAGAAAAACAATCACTTGACTTGATTTAAAATTCCATTTTAAAATCTCGCAGTGTTTAAATAAATTCAACTCGAAAAATTCGTGGGAGTTGTAAATATATTTCCAACTTTTAAAATGTCTGTCATTTAAATCCTCGATTTCATAAAATTTGCCTTAGACATTTTAAATTTTCTCTTTAAGATATTCAACTCCGGGTGATTTAAAATTATTCGCCTGCTCGAAATAATTCATCCTCTGAGATTTAACTTCCGTCAGGAAAATAATCTAGGCAAAACGAGTTTCCTCTGAAAATATTAAAATTTCCCTTAGGAAATTAAATTTTCAAACTCTGTTAACTCATGGGTGCATTTTAAACGGGTTCATTTGATTTTCACTTGACCCATGGAAAATATTCATCGATATCAAATCTTCCCCTTGAAAAATATTCGTCAACCTTCAACTGCCTTTGGAAAATTTTAAAACTCATCAAATCATCCTTCCATGCCAAGGGCGTATTTTCCCCTAGTGAAATGTTATCTCACTTAGAAAAATTTTCAAACATTTTCATACTTCTGGCGTTTTCCCTTGGTATAATTTTTCTCTGAAAAAAAAAATCTCCATGCCTTATGAATTAAAATTTAAAATCCCTCTTGAAGGGCGTATTTCCTTCAAATTTAAATTTTAATTCCCCCGCCTTAGGAATTCTTCACTTGTTTTCTTCTTGGGCGCACTTTACCTAGTGAAATTTTATTTCACTTAGGAAAATTTTTTTAGTTTACACCTCAGGCGCATTTGAGGGGAGAAGCTTTCTTTAACACTTAGGAAATTTCCTCAACATTCTTACTCCAAGGTGTGCGCATTTACATATGCAAGCTTTTACTTTCACACGCCTTAGAGAATTCTTCACTCTTTACTCACCTTTAGCTCATGGGCGCATTTGCTAGGCCAAGCTTTCACTTTACACTTAGAAAATTTTCAAACACTTAGAATATCCTTTCAAGGTGAGGGCGCATTTCATAGGTTCCACTTTCATTTCGTTGCCTTAGGAAATTTTCTCCAGCCACCTTGGGCGTATTTCCTTAGTGGAGCTTTGATTTCTATCATGGGCGCATTTGAGGGGTGAGACTTTCAAGTGAAGGCGCATTTTGCCTAGGAAGCTTTCATTTTCTTGACTTAGAAATTTCTCCAAGTCCTAGCCACTTTATCTTGCCTTGGGCGCATATGGGTGTGTCTGGTTTTATTTTCACCACTTAGAATTTCTTCAAGCCATGTATCTTCTTGAGGGCGCATTTTGACCTCTCTACTTTCATTTTATGCCTTAGAAGAATTTCGGCCTCCATTATCCTTCTCAAGGTGAGGGCGCATTTCACTAGGTGAGGTTTCATGTGAGGGCGCATTTCATATACCATGCTTTTATTTTGATGCCTTAGGCGTTTTTTACCAAGCATCATTTTCTCCAAGGTGAGGGCGCATTTTCATGGGTGTGCTTTCGTTTTTGCCTTAGAAAATTTTGATGCTCCCCCTATTCCTCTTTGGGCGCATTTTGAGGTATGAGCTTTTGTTTTATGCCTTAGAAACTTTCAAGGCTTCCATCAAGGTGGGCGCATTTCCTTAGCTCAACTTTGAATTCTGCCTTAGACAATTTTCAAGCTATCAATCTGTGAGGTGGGCGCATTTTGAAGGGGATACTTTCATTTTCCCACACTTAGAATATTTTCCATGCCTCTGCCTGCCTTTGTTTACGCATTCTATTTTTAGCAAGTTGTGCTATTTTTAGCAAGTCCCTTGATTTTCAACCTCTAAGGCTCCGTTTTGCCTGAAAATTTCATCATATGATCTTCTCTGCCTTGGTGAACCTGTTTTGCCAGTCCTCTGCCCTGACCTGCTATTTATAGCCACCTGCTATTTATAGTAAGTTTTGACTTTCTGGCTTTAGTAGCTCCGTTTTGCCTGAAAGTTGCAACGCTTGATCTTGATAGCTTGAGGGTCACTCTGATGCCAACCTCGGGTGCAGACCTGCTATTTATAGCCGTGCCCTGACTTACTAAAAATAGTAAGTTCTCCGATTTCGCTCAAATTTTGCCAGCAGGTACCTTGAAGTGTGCTGACATTGGTGGGGTGCTTCGTTTCGGCTATTTTTTGGATTTTACCCCCTATAAAAGTGGAAACCCTAATTTGACTTGTATGTATCCCAAACGGTCTCTGTTTGACTTCGTTCCTTCTGCATGTCGTTCTGTTTGCTAAACTAGAGTGTTGGGGGCGGCTGCCAGAGTGTACCTGCTAATAATAGAAACTGCCTGAAAAAGTGACTCATCCACTGCCGAATGGTTTTGCATGTCATATTGCCCGTGGGATCTCAAAAAACCTAGAAAAACCCAGAAAACTGGTCTGTATGCATGCACTGGCTAAAAATAGTAAGTCCTCAAAACTCGATCTCATCCGCTTGCCACTCACACCGTTGCGAAGCTCTCGAAAAACCCATAAAGAAAAACCTGACATGCGTTGAAAAACACTGCATGCGAACCCTAAAAATAGCCTCCGAAGGCTGACTTCTGAAAGTGGTCGTCTCGGTTGCGTATTACATCCTTGCGAAGGTTTGGAGATGAAGGATTCTCAGACATGCATCTGAAAAGCTCATGTGGAAACCCTAATTTGACTCTTGAGCCTGAAATGCCAAAAATAGCAAGTCGCTGATCTGGCTCAAAATTTACGTGTAGGCAGCTTGATGTTACCCGGATGCAGTGGAACTGACAGAATTCCAAAATCTCAATAAAATAGTCCCAAATTGAATACTTACTAAAATAATGGTTGGCCGAATCTGATGAAAATTTAGGGACTCTGGCACGATCTTAGGCGCTATAAGCAATTTCAATTTTATAACTCAATTTGACCTTTAATAAGCCTGAAGGATGAAAACCCTAATTACACAGACTTAACCAATAGTTTAACCTGGGTCAAACGACGGGACATCCCCGGAAGGACCAGAGACCAGAGAGAGAGCGAACCAAAGCCAAAAGACCAGAATGGAGCAAAATTTAGGGGGTCCCCATCTTGATGGGGTGATGTGTGAAAAAGGTCACAACAGGTATGAGGAGGAAATCTCCCATACTTCGAAACTTTTTGCCATGTCCTCATGCCTTGGCGCATTTCACATGTGGTACTTCCATTTTCCACGCCCTAGCATCTCATTGCTTCTTGAGCGCATTTTACCCTTGGCTCTTCAAGATGAGGACGCATTTAAGCATGTCCACTTCCATTTTCTTCACTTAAAATCTTTTTATGTCACCACTTCAACCTTGGGCGCATTTAAGGGGGGTGTGTAGGAATAACACTTAGAATATTTTCCCTTGTGATTTCTCCACCTTGGGCGCATATCTCATAGGGAGGAGGAATTTTCAATACTTGGAATATTTTCTCAAGTCTTCTTTCCATGAGGGCGCATTTACGGGTGTGAGGAGGAATTTCATGCCTTAGAACATTTTTCCCATGTCAAGGGCGCATTTTACACAGGGAGGAGGAATTTTTTCATACTTGGAATTTTGATGCCAACCTTCATGCCTTGGGCGCATTTCATACTTCCTCCTACCAGTTCCCATTTGTGGACTTAGAAATTTCTTCAACGCCTTAGCTACCTTTGCCATCTATTTTTAGCGAATTTTGGAGAAGTGTGACTTTCATGCATTTTTCATCTGTTCTGAGCTGGAGCAGGTGTGGCTGTGCTTCCACAGTCTTTACCTCCTTGTTTATACCCGTTGCTTGCGCTGGTATGCTATTTTTAGCGAACCCTAAAATTGACTGATCTTTGTAGCTCCGTTTGACTTGAAATTCGCTCCACTTGTCCTTGATGACCTAAGTGCCCCGTTCACACCTACTTCCGACACAGACATGCTATTTATAGTCATGAAGTGACTTACTAAAAATAGTAAGTATTCAAATTGTGCTCAAATTTTGCCAGTAGGCAGCCTGGAAGATGCTGATCATGGTGGTGTGCTTCGTTTTGACAACTCTGCATTTCATTCCATCTATTTTTAGGCATATCAGCGGAAACCCTAATCTGACTTGCATGTGCTCTGAACTGTTTCCACTTGACTCGATTTTTGTCACCTATCGTTCTGCTTGCTGAGCTGAAGTGTTGGGCAGCTGCTGGAGCGAAACTGCTATTTATAGTAAGTGTCCGAAAAGTGGTCAATCTGATGTCGGATGAGTTTGCATGTCACAATGCTCGTGGGATCTCAAAAAACCCAGAAAAACCCAGAAAACTAGTCAACATGCGAGCATTGGCTAAAAATAGTAAGAATGTCACACCACTGCGAAGCCCTCGCCAAACCCACAAGGAATATCCGGACATGCATTGAAAAACTCTGTATGCAAACCCTAAAAATAGCCTCTGAAGGCTGTACCGTTGAAAGTCACCATCTCGGTTTGCATGTTATACGATTGCGAAGGTCTTGAGAAACCCAGATCGATCCTCCAGTCATGTATTGGAAAATCATATGTTTGGACCCTGAAAATGGCTCTTGAAGCCTGAATTGCTAAAAATAGCCAATTGTCTGAATATGTCCAAATTTTGTGTGCAGGCACCCTGAAGTTGCCCGGATGTGCTAAAGTGGTTAGAATCCCAAAATCCTAAGGAAAAGGCCTCCATATTGGGTACTTACTAAAAATAGTAAGTTGTCAGATTTCAGTAAGATTTTAGTGGGATCCTGCCTTGAGCCTTCTGATTATACTGCTGCACTCAGATTTTACCTTGATAACTCTATTTGACTTCAAACAAGCCTGAATGATAGAAACCCTAATTTCACAAACTTAGCAATCATTTCAATCAGATCAAACGATAGGACATCCTCGAAAAGACAAAAAGATCAATCAGAGAGAGACAAAACAACCCAAAAAACCAAAGCCAAAAGACTAGAATGGAGCAAAAGTTAGGGGGTCCCCATTTGGCATGGGGTGATGTGTGAAAAGGCACAACACTACCTTGAGGGTGATTTTCCTTAGAAAATCCAATCCTTCATCAAACCCATATGCAATAGCTCAAAAGATGGTGCCCAACAAAGATGAATGCAATGAATTAATATCTAGAATCATTTGGCAGTCCCATTGAGTTATGGACAAACTTCGTTTGTCTAGTATCATAGAAAAATCACACCAGCACCCTGAAAAATCATCTAATCACTGCCAAACTTGAACAACACTCCAAGGAAGCTCACATCACACCAAAAACTAAACACCCATTTCAAAAAACTTCATAAATCTTCATCTTTTTCAAACCAAAATCACTAAATCATGCCAAAATCACTGTCACTATCAAACCAAGAAGACCAACCATCTAGGGTGGATGTTTCATCACCGAAACCAACAACCAAGAAGAGGGTTTTCATCCTCAACTAGTGAAAGAACTCCCTAAGCTCATTCTAGCGGCATCTTCTTAAGTTGTCAAAACATGCATGTGCAAATGAGAGCTCAAACTCATATTTATAAAGTGAGGGAAAAGTTATGGCAAATTGCATTCGAATTTGAATTTTTTTTCCCTCTCATTTCACTTCATGAAATGAAATGAAATTACCCCAAGAGGGTCATCCACCTTTTTGCCTTCAAAATTTTATTTTTCATTTTTTATTTCAAATTGGCATTAAGCCCAAACTAGGCGTTCCACCTTATGAGGCATACCATTAGCCTTAAAAAATGATAAATAAACTCCCTTTCTTGGCATCACATGAAATAACATTGGCCCCTTTTTAAAAATGTTACTTGACTAGGCCAAGGGGGCCTCTTATGACCCACACTGTCCTCACTTAAGTGGCAAAATAACAAATATTAATCCTGACCACCAAGAGAACTCACCATTATGAAAATAGAAAACTCTGCACTGAGCTGCTGGATAATGGAGCTGAGACCAAATACTAAAAATAACACTTACTAAAAATAGAAAGTCAAGTCAACAAATTGGCCCAAACAAAGCTCGATTGGCACCTACTAAAAATAGCCATCACCACTAGAAAAATCCAAAAAACCCCAAAAAACTCCTCTCAGGCCGCTAAGTCCCCTAACCAAATCCACAACCTACTCGAATTGGAATAAGCTAATGGAAACTCAAACTAGCTATAAGCAAGAAGGGGACATTACAATCTGCCCTTCCCAAAGATTGCTTGTCCTCAAGCAATGCCAATACAACCCCAAAAGCATTAGATTGATCCATACTAAAAAAAAGAATGATCCCAGGATCCCATGTAAACCTAGGAGATTTGTAGCACCATCCTCTCAAAGCATTGTCTTGTAGAGTGTCTATGGATCAAATCCACGCTTTTGAGATATGTGCCTTAGCACCTCGTTGGACGTGGCTATATAAGCTGAGCGTCTAGCTCCAACCTTATCTTTTACTCTGGGACCTTGGTAGGATTCGATTTATATACGGGCTTCCCCCTGCTAGCAATGCATGGTGCCCCCACACTCAGCTATTGCAAGCAATGCTCAACTATCTTTAAAGACAATGCCAAGATGCCATGTGGTGCCTCTGGCACTGTCGACTCATTAAAAGCAGGCATATTCAAAAGGATGAGCACTAGCCTCCACGTGGCATCGCCGCATGCTTCAAAGAGCGAAAGGGTCCGCTTTGTAGGAAAAGGATGTGCCATTGGTCGAGATGCCACAAATAGTCCAAGTGGGGCACACGTCAGCATCAGGAGATCGTTGAGCATTAAGGTTACACTATGCCCAGGATCCGTAGATCGTATATGCGTGTGCATTGAAACATTTCTAGTATTTGATTTTGTTATTGAGGCCTCATTATGAAAGTGAGCGGGAGACTCCAGGTGTCGTGTTTTCTTGGCCTTGAAGTTCCTAACCATGTAGAGTAGCAACTCCTATATATTCAAGGGGGTTATCTTTTTCACGGAGTTGGCTCTTAGCAAGAAATTTGTCAACTATTTTTTGAAGAGAACAACATTGTAATCTTTTAGTTTGGAATAGAGATAACAAGCAGTCTTTGTTTTCATTTCAAAGACTTTTGTAGGTTCCCCTTGCGGAAGGGATTGAATATTTTGTATTGTGCCCTTGGGCCTTTGTGATTTGTTCTCCACCCAACAATGAAGAGGACGTGATGTTCTGTGTCAATCTGTGTGAAATTAAGAGTTGTCTGTTATTTTTGTTCTTTACTTCTATAGTATAATCTTTGATAATATTGGGGCCTTTAAACCATGCATTAGCTCTTTTAAATTGTTTGTAATGTTTTAAAAGTTTTGATCTATATTATGCAAGTTAGGAGTGAATATCAAAAGTAATCTCGTCGCATCACCTTAGTTATCTTTTCCTTTCATTTTTTCCACTATTTTTTCTTCCCCTTTTCCCAAACACTCGAAGAGCCTCTTCTAAAATCTCGGAGGTCATTTCACAGACAATAATTTCAGTCCCACATTTGAGAAACTTCCCATAGGACGTTGCTTGCCTAAAGCGAAAGTTTTAAGAATCAATAGTTCCTTTTTTGGCATGCCCAATGGGACCTATTCAAACCTGATTAGAAGTTAGAGTTTATGAGCTAGAAGCCTCTCACAAGGTCACTCATAGCACATAATTCAAGCTTCCTTTTACTGCCATTAGTGGTTGTAACTCACCAAAGAACCACAAGTTCAAGCACAACACAACACAAGAAATTTTGTAGCATGGAATAGTGGTAGCCCACTTATTCCTCCAGTCGTCAGCTACTTGGGATCCGATGCATGCTAATGCCTTGAAGGCACTCCCCAAATTCACAAGGGAGGATTTTAAAAGCACCGCAGAGCATCTTCAGGACATAGCAAATGTCTGCATAGTAAATTATGTTACAAAACAAAATGTAGCTTTAAGGCTACTAGCTGCCTCTTTTAAAGTGTGAGCTCTTGATTAGTATAGATCCTTGATGCCCAACTCCATTGCAACTTGGCATTAGCTTGGAGATGCATTCTCCAACCGATTTAATGAAAAGGGAGATTGGTCGTCCCTCCTCCAATAGCTAATTGCTATCAAAAGAGTTCCGCAAGAGTCTATTATAGATTTTAATACCAGATTCCATAAAACTTGGCAAAGAATCCCAATTGTGGCTAGTATGCCCACGGGTAGCTATTGTCTTTATCTCAAAGCTTTCAATTCAGATATATAGCTGTGATGATCTAGTCACTCGGAAGCCAAACATTGTTGAACGCATATGAGTTAGCTGTCCGAGCAGAGAATAACTTGATAGATGCCAAAAAGCTTCCCATACGGCCACTGATGCCTATGTTCCTAGAACTATCAACGCCACTACAAGAGGATGTTCCCAACACCTCGCAAGCCATACCTCCCATGTACATATATCCAGCTGCTCAAACAAGCGTGACTACTTCATCGTCGCTAGCTACGGAGATGAATGACATGAAGAGCATCTTGCAAATTTTTTTGAATGAAATCATAAATCTCGAAAGATAGCAGGCTATGCCTTCAAAACACCCTTTTCCAAATTATCAAGGCGAGAGGCCACCATATCAACATAATCAACATAACTAGTATCAAGAAGGACAAAGACCGAATCACCAGGCACAACCCGCAAATCAAACCGTTTCGTTTCCCATGCCTCTGCCAACAGTCCCGCCAAACCCTCGTAGGGAATTGGTTGCTAGCTAGAATAGCTTGGTGGATGACTCAAATTCATGGTGTTTTCCATGCAATGATGCACATATTTAAGAATTTCCCCAAAGGCAACTTACAACAAAGAGTTGCCGAGCAAAGGAAACAAATAAACTTCCCACAAATCAACCCCTTATGGTTATTAGTCCCTAGGTGTCAAGAATGTTGTCTTGATGGCTCAAGTGCAAGGTGGAAGAAATAGCCTCGAAGCATGCACTTTTCTCATGGTTGGAAGGCGAGGATGCAATCTTTGCAAGAGAGACCCCCATATTGAGAACCCTGTAAGTCCAATCGAACTACTACATGTGCTCTAAGAAGAAGCTGGTTGAGGCCCAAGAAGCTTTTGCAAGGCCTAAGTTGACCTTTGGAAAAAATTTAGGTCCCCAACCATCACCTCCGATATACCAAAAGCGGAGTGATATAGTGCAAAATAAAATGAAAGAAGCCGATGTCCGACATCAAGGATCACTGAATGTGGTCGAGCAACTGAAGAGGGCTCCAACTAATGTTTCTCTTTGGGACGTCCTATCAATCCCTGAGTAGTCTCTGCTGGGAGAGGCATTGGAAGACCAAGAAAGACTCGTACAAAGTAATCCAGAAGTAAAGCTGACACGAACCATGTAATGTCGCCGTTTTCCATCCCCCCTCACAAACCTTAATTAATTTAATTATTTAATGTTGGTTGGCAAAAAATGCAATTATAAAGGTAATATTAAATGATTAAATTAAATGGAGTTATAAAGTGGGGAGATTATAAAGTATTTTAATGTCACTTTATAAAAAGGTGCTTTTGTGGGAAAACTAAAAAGGTATTATTAAAAGGACACGTGAGCTCATTTTTCATTATGTGAGATTATTATTTTGATTTAGATTTTCAAGAGGAGCTCTTCGGAGTCTAAAACCCTAGGTGGTATTCCTACAAGTATCTAGTTTCAGAGGTGAAAGATTCCACCCTAGTTGGATTGAGGCAGATTCATCTAGGATTCGCACTCGCACGATAAGGGAAAATTTGTGAGTCTCCTTCAGAGACAAATTTGCAAGAAAATGTCTGGTTTGAAGACATATTTTTGGGTTTGTAGGAGAATATAAGTTATGGGGTTATTTACAAGGGAAAATATTTGGTGATCTGTATGGTACAGTTGCATTTATGCAGATTATTATTTCAGGTCTAATATATTATTGGCTGGACAAAGAAGACTCTAGTGCTTCATTTAGAAAGGAGAAAGTAGGTAAAGTTTTAGATAGGACAAATTGCAGATAAGACAAATTTGCAGATAAATAATATTATAGAATAGTCTATCCGTACTACTATTGTGTATTATGGAGGAGATCATAGTATAGAAGACAACAATGACATTTCAAATTGGCATCACCCTAAAAAGTGTTGAATATTTACTTGTGGGCCATTGTATCACTTTAGGGTTTGTCATACCTCATAAGCTTGCCATAATCTTCCCTAGTAGGAGTCATACACCATTAGGAGTCAATAGTTGAGGACGTGGGCAGTTGAATTGTCAGCAACAACTTTGTTGGAGGAATCGTGGGCATTTTGGAGTCTATTTATACTTCGTTAGTGGTTTTAGGCCATTTTTTGTTTTGGTAACTAGGTTGGAATGATTTCTTTTGCTGCTCAAATGTGGAAATCCTTGGGTGCCCATAAGGTGCTGATATTTGTTGTCTTGTAGGCTGAAATCTACCCCTGGTAGCTGAGGTTTTGAAATCCAAAGCCTTCTTAATAGCCCCTTATAAAGATATAGGATTGAAAGCTCTAACCAACCCTCCAAGAGGTTCAGTTGGGATCTCTGTAAAACAAAACCACTAGCCTCCTATTTGAAATATCAGGTACCATCATTGGCAGTCTTTAAAAATCAGCCACATAGGAATCAACTCTTTGTGGCTGTCTAAGCTAAGCTAGCTCATGAAAGCGGATCTTCAAACCTTATCAAATCTCTCAATCAACTTGTCGCTAAAAATCTGCATATGAATGAATGTGATTGTGCCCTAGAGCAATCAACCCGTGGTACCACCACTCATGTGCTACACCCTCAAGATGAAGGGTAGCAAATTTGATGGCTTCATCCTTCGTCATAGGTCTCAATGATAAAAGTGTGTCAAGTTTCTATATCCAAGAGTGTGTGGTACACTTATTTGATCCTTCAAATGTGGGAAATGTCGATTTTCCCAAAACTTGTTTGAGCTCTCATGGATTTGTTTGTTGCCTTGTATCCATTCTTTGTCCACCCTTGTTTTTTTGAAGCTCATAAAACTTGTGAGTGACATGGCCTTCTTAATTTCAGCTAGTAGGAGTCTATACTCATAACGACCTCTATGTTGTTAGCAATGGAAGTCTTGATTTCTGGCTCAATAACAATCTCCTCCATGTGAATGAAATTGGGCTAGAAAGGCCTCACAGTAGAACTTGTGACTGTCTATAATGTTCCCCTTTTGGCAATGATCCTGTTATTAGCTTATCAGTCTATTCCAGAATCCTGTAGGCTCGTTGAGGTGTTTCAAGGATTCCAGTCTTGGAGGTTTTGTGGTTCTTTCTCATTATTTACTATTTATAGTAAATACTACTTCTGGCAGTAAGCAGTTGTCAGCATTAAGCCTTGGCCATTAAAATATTAATATTAATGAAATGCTTCATTAATTGAGCAATTAATTCTAATTTGCAGTTGACCCCCTTGGCCTAAGGAATGAACTTAAGTTGTTTTGGAAAAGGGGTCTTTGAGGGTGGCGCCACATGAAGAAGTCAAAAGGTTTTAATTTTAATTAATTCCTCATTTCTCAAGTGGGGCGTATTTTTGAAGAGTGGCTTCTCCTTTGGAAATATGAAGAGTCTTGACTATTGGCGTACCTTCTTGGGGGACTTGAACAGTTTCCTTTTGTCCTTTAAAAGTAAGGCTTGGCTTCAGTATTGAGTATCCATTATGTTGCTAAAGTTATGCTATCAAAATGATTTATCATTTTCTACTTCAAGGAATGCTGACCTCCTAGTTTTTCATTCAATTTCGTGTTTGTAAGACAACACCTAGTTGAATCATTGCTGCTTCTCACTCAGACTAGCAGATTGTGCTTCAAGGTGAATTATTGATATATTTTTCCAGTTTTACAGTTGTGTTGACGTGTTTTTTGTGACCACACCAACACAGAATAAAATGTCCAACGGTCACCCTATTCTCTCTTGATCAAAGTATTCCGCATGCTTAAGATTGCATGAAAGATCATGCGTGCAACTCCAAGGTTCCTTTTGTTGCGAATAGGCTCAGTTGATTGATGTGTATATGCTGGTTATTTCAAGGGGACTTACGTGAGTTGCTCATTCAGAAGAAAGGATTCTCAAATTTCAGGAGATTTGTCCATGACGCTCGGGTTCTTAAACTAACCGGATAATGCTGAACATAAAAGGATATAAGGATTAGAGATGCTACCATCTACTCCTAAAGGGTGGAGGACGAGGATTGACTTAAACACTCTTCAAACCAGACTTCGCTTCATCTCCCTTCGGACAACTCTGACAAAACTGATGCAATCTTCAAAGGATGAATAAGATGTTCAAATTGTGATTCAACATGTGCACTCCGTCACAACGATGCAAATGAACACATGAATCACAACCGAAGTTAGGTACTGATATTCCAATTGACCACACAAGGCGAACTTACCATCAGCAAGCCCGCTAGTGGTATGGATGAAAGAAGATATGCTCAAACCACGATGCCACACTCCACTATTAACAACTACTTGCATAAAATAAAGTCTATTCTACTCTATCAATTTTGAATTGGAAAGATGAAATGGCCTTGCTAGCTACTCATAACAAAAGAAGAAATCACCAAGCAATGAAACTCTTTATATTATGAAAAGTGTTCACAACAACCGTTTACAAAATTTTCAAAGGGAAAGTTTTCTTTCCTTTCCAAACTAAGCTATCTTCTAAGCTATCTCTCTATCTATTCTAACTTCTATCCTCTCTATTCTCAATCTAATATCTACTTAGTTACAAATGAGGGGGGATGCCCCTTTTATAGTTGGCCCAGTCCAACGGACGGCTTAGATTGAATTACAATAAAGGGCTCAGATCGAGCCACATATGCCCTAATTAGGGTTCTTGCCCTAAAAACCGCCACAAAGAGTGGGGCAATGAATGCACAGAATATTCTCCACTCCTCTGCAGGAACCATTATCTGTAATTAAGACCCACTTTCTTCCTCTAGAAGATTCTCGTCCAGAAACACGTTCCCACTATTCTTCTCTGCCAATTCTGTTGCATTAGGAGGAGAGTGAAAGAGTCTCTAAGATCGTTTCTGCAGATAATAAAATTGAAAGGATTTGACGTTCAGCCCTCCTGTTGCTTTGACTCTTGGACGCATTTCTTCTTTGTGACTTTCACATTTCTCTAGCCCACTGCCTTGGGCTCATTTGCCTCTTTTGCATCACGTTCTTAGTGTCTTAGCCAAATCTTCACTGTCATTTCTTCTTTCCCAAGTTGCAACGTTGTCTAGCTCCATCAAGTCCTCACGCCTTGGCTTCAACGTTTATCCTTGGCGCGTTTTATCTAGGCTTCTTCCACATGTGGGCTTGAGGGCGCATTTTACCTTGTAGACTTCCAATCTTGGGCGCATTTTTCCTGGTTGACTTCCATATGTGGGCGCATTTGAAGGGGTGGGGAGGAATTTTCACCACTTAGCGATTTTCATAACACCACTTCACTTCATGGGCGCATTTCCTACTCCATGCTTTTGTTTTCTTGCCTTAGACAAATTTCTTTGAAGTCTCCATATAGGCTGCTTGAAGTGGGCGCATTTTGCCTAGGGAGCTTTCATTTGTGCCTTAGAAACTTTTTCAAACAGCTCAACTTACCTTGGGCGCATTTGGAGGGTCAAACTTCCATTTTAAACTTAGAAACTTTTTCAAACTTCTTGCTTCTCATCTTGGGCGCATTTTGACCCATGCACTTCCATTCTTCAAGACTTAGAAAACTTTCTAAGACTCATGCTTACCTTGGGCGCATTTGAGAGGGTCAACTTCCAGTTTTCAATCCCTTAGAATTTTTTTATCACCATCTCTTCAAGACAGGGCGCATTTAGGGGGTCTCCAGGAATTTGCCATGCCTTAGATATTTTCTTGCTTGATATCCTTGCTTGAGGGCGCATTTAGGGGTGGCTACTTCTATTTCATACTTAGAAAATTTTCAGGCTATCATCCTTGATGTGGGCGCATTTCCACTAGCATGCTTCCATTTTGAGTTGAGGGCGCCTTCTGATGGTGGAGCTTTTGTTTTATACTTAGAATATTTTGACCTCTTTAGCCTGCCTTCACATTCTATTCTTAGTAAGTCTCTGCTATTTTGACCTCCACAGCTCCGTCTGTCATGCATTTTACACCATGTGACCTCCTTTGCTTGGTGGACTCGTTTTCGCCTGTCCTACATGCCAACTTGCTATTTATAGCCACCTGCTATTCATAGTAAGCCCTTGACTTTCTGACTTCCACTGCTCCATTTGACTTGAAGTTTTCGCCAAGTGGTCCTCATCACTTGATGAACTTGTTCACACCTGCCCCTCGTGTTGACCTGCTATTTATAGCCCTGTTCTGGAGACGACTTACTATAAAGAGTAAGTGCCCGGATTATGCCCAAATTTTACCAGTAGATTGCCTGAAGGATGTTGATCGCAGTGGGATACCTTCGTTTCTCGAAATTCTGGCCTTTTACCCTACTTTTTAGGCATCGAAGCTGGAAACCCTAATCTGTCTTGCATGTGCCTCGAACGGTCTCCGTTTGACCTCGTTTTTGTTGCATGCTGCTCTGTTCATGATACTGACGTGTCGGGTGGCTGCCAGAGTGAAATTGCCATTTATAGTAAGTGCCCGGAAAGTGGCCAATCTAATGTCAGATGAGTTTGCATGTCATAGTGCCTGTGGGATCTCAAAAAACCCAAAAACCCCAGAAAACTGGTCAACATGTGGGCACCAGCTAAAAATAGTAAGTCCCTGAAAACTGATCCATTCCGTTTGCATGTCATACCATTGCGAAGCTCTCGCAAAACCCACATGGAATATCCGGACATGCACCGAAAATCTCTGCATGCAAACCCTAAAAATAGCCTCGAAAGGCTATACCATTGAAAGTCACCATCTCGATTTGCATGCTATATCATTGCGAAGGTCTTGGAAAACATAGATCAATTCTCCTGTCATGCCTTGAAAAATCATATGTTTAAACCTTGAAAATGGCTCCTGAAGCCTGAACTGCTAAAAATAGCAAGCTGTCTGATTCTGTTCAAATTTCATGTACAGGCACCCTGAAGTTACTTGGATGCGCTGAGGCAGTTAGAATCCTAAAATCCTGAGGAAAAGGCCTCCATATTAGGTACTTACTAAAAATAGTAAGTTGTCGGATTTCAGTAAGATTTCAGTGGGATCCTGTCTTGGGCCTTCTGACTGCACGACTGCACTTAGATGTCAATTTATCGACTTGATTTAATCTCAATCCAGCCTGAAGAACAAAACCCTAATTTCACAGATTCACTTCAGACTTAGCCAAAATTTCAAATTAGGTCAAAGAACAGGGACATCCCCGGAAGGACAAAAGAAGAGAGAGAGAGAGACGCAAAACAAAAGCCAAAAGACCAAAATGCAGCAAAAATAGGGGGTCCCCATCTGGCATGGGGTGATGTGTGAAAAGGTCACAACAAGTTGTTGTTTGCATATAGCTGAAAGTTGTTTTTGCTCATATTTGATTGTACGAATTTTATATCATTCTGAGCGTTTGATAATAAAGTTTCTAAGGTCTAGGCGACCATCTCCAAGCAATTTCGGAATTTATTGTGAAGTGTGCATTTTTATATTGAAAATCGCTCCTCTCAAGGGCCGTACCATTCATCCTTGCATTGGGAAGTGTGCCACTAGTGAATTGCATGTATTTGGAGCTGTTTCAGTATTTCAACAAGGGCGCCTATCTCCCAAAGGATCAATGCTTCAATTTCACGCATTTCGGAGGTACTTTGAATGAGTTATGAACAATTTCGAATTTTTTGTAGTTGCTGATATACTTTTCCGGAATTGCAGTTCACTGATCAGAATTTAAAACAGTCACTGTTTTCTATCTTTCTTCTTCGTTTCTCGTTATATTATGATAGGAAGATAATGTAAGACAATGTGCTTAAGTTTTGGGTGAAATGGGCTTTGTAAAATTGCAGCCTTCTCTTTGTATAAGCTGATAACAGTAGTACTGTTTCAGTTTCCTTATTGCTGCTTTAAGTAATTAATTTCACATTAGCACCCCTGGATGGTTTACCGCCACTGAGGAAAATTTGTTGTAACACTTCTCATACCCACTTCAAGTGGAAAATTCCCACGATCAGTGGATGCCTGCCGCAGCAGAAGAAGTTTATTGTTGTAATCTTTTTCCCCCCATTGTTTGGTGGTAGAGTGGAAAGTCATTGGCTAGTTATCCGCCTTGTAGTTATTTCAATTCAGCAATAGTACTCCACCATATGTTAGCACCTCGCCCGCAAGGGATCTTGAGTGCACATTCTTGGTGTCGAGTTTAAATAGTTCTCTTTCAATAGAATCTTGTACTTGTTGTTTCAAGTAGATCCTAGGGATCCTCTGACCATATGCTCGCCCCTCATCCTTAAGTGGTTTTAGGGCGCATTCTTGGTTAGAGTTCTTTCTTGTACGTTTTGGTTATGCTAACCTTAACGGGTGAATTATTCTATTGTAAATGTTTGGGTTAAAAATCAAAAAAATTGAGAGAGAATATTTCACTGTCCTCTGGATGTATTGGTGAATGTTTACCTTGACGAGCTAACTTCATCATTGTGTGCCCTCAATATGTTGTTATTCTGCATAGTCGAAACCAACTTTGCTATCATATCCATTTACTATTCTTGTCTTAGTAAAATCCTCTCAAACAGAACATCATCAACATCCCTATTATTTTGGCGCATTACCTTCTTGTCTTTCTAGGGTACCTCCATGCCTTTCTGTCCTCCAATGATTTTTGGCTGATCTAGATCTTTCCTCCTTTCGCTCTGAGAAAATTTCAATTCCTTGTCACCTACATGCATCAAACTGGGTTTGAATTTTTTTTAACAAAATATTTTTCCCATATCCGAGAGGAAAAGTGCTCTGATACCACTAAAATATTCCCATTTTAAAAATTTCCAATAATTTATGGAATAGTAATATTAAATTTCCGACAATCCAATTTTCGTTTTTCCAACAATTTTATTTTATTTATTTGTTGTCCTTTTTATTTGGATGGAATATTCAAAAAATAATGAGCATAATAGAATAATGAATAAATTATTTGGATTTAAATAATAAAAAACTACTAAAACTACAAGAACTTGGTTCACTGGATAATTTCTTTCTTCCTTAATTTCCTTGCTTATCTATAGACTATTCCTAGACGTTGAAGTGGATGTGGACCCCAACAAGTAGTGGCAGCTTCTAAAGAAAGAAAACTTCAAACTTTACGAACTGTGATTAGTATTCCACTTCCTTTCAAAGTCAATTCAATTGAGTATGAAGCGGCCAAGAGTCATCAAGGTCTATGATCCCCTTATGTTGGTCAATTTAGATAATATGAAAGTGGTTGATAAAGGATTTCCAAAGATTCTTCCAGCTGCTGCATCCTCTTTTTTGTGCTTGTTTATTACTTAAAATTTCCTTTGACCTCTCTTGAGCCATGTTACCTTCCTTCAAAGGTTTGTTATATTTAGAGTGTAAGAACTCTAAGTTCTCCCAAACTGTATCCTTTTGAAACTTCTGAATGAAACCCTTGACTGCTGTTTTTGTGTTTTGATTGTTTTGTGTTTTTGCAGAATATATGCTTTTTTGTAATTTTTGAAAATATTGCCAGGCATGAAATAAAATACTAGGAAATAACAAATACTGAAAGAAACAATTGCAGCAATGGAATATTTGATTTATTGTTTGTTTCCAAAGATGTCTACATTCAAATGCATACTTGAACATAGAGGAGACCAATACATATAATTTTCTGATATTGTTGGCAGCAATGGCTGAGTGTAATAAGAAGTTCATCCTGCTGTAAGGAGAGCTTTCTCCACTCCAAAAACTATGTCAAAACTCCTCCTAGTAATAGCCGCCTTGAATGGAGATGAAAGGCCTCAAAGAAGAGAGGCGTTTTGCCTTGAGAAGAACACACCATGGTTGGAGGTAGTATGGCTGGCTGTAGAGGAAGAGGTACGGCCCATTGAAATAGGTGTGGTGATCATAAATGCATCCCTTGCCAAAATCGTCTCCCACAAAGAAGAATATGCCTGTAACCCTTGAAAAACACTTCTCCAATTTGTACAAACTTGACTCTTGGATGAAGCCAACTGTAGAGCAACTTCAGGTGATAGTCTCATAGCCTCAGACTACTGATACACTGAAGGAGCTACGCTCTCCAATGCCGATACACTTAGGAAAATCAGAAACTCTCGAGTTCCCTTCTCCAAACACCAAAGAGTTCATAAACTGAGTTTGTCAAATGCCCAAAAGATGAAGTCGACCTCTCTTGGTTGCCTTTTATATTTCCTCTTAAAAGTTCGATTTCCTCCTTGCCCTATTTTGATCATTTAAAATAATATGATAATCGCACTTTTGGACCTTATAAAATATCTTGAACTTGGTGCCCCAAATAATGAATTAATTTGTCCCCCTTTTAATGATAAATTGACCCCTCAAATATAAAGTGCGGATATAATGTTAAAATATAACATTAAAACATTAATTATTATTAAAGTGACCTTTAATAATAATTAAACATTATATCTTAGACAAAATTCCTTATTTCTCCAAGCCAACTGAAAATTGAGATTGACAATGCCAAAGAGATCCCAATCAGGTCCCTTGCTAAAAATAGTAACCCTGGCAGCAAAACTTATTATAAATAGTAAGTATGAGAAACTAAGCTCTAAACCCTCAGAAAAGGCCAACCCTGAACCTATCTGAACTCTAGAGAAGAATAACACATCAAAAGACCAAGCGTCTGCCACCAAGGCCCTCTATCCAAACCCATTAGCCTACGAGGGTCGACTAATAGGCTAATCCCATTGAATTACTGAAGTCTAGTTAGAAGGGGACATTACATAGAGTGTGGCAGTTGGGGTAGTGGGGCAAATAAAAATTCTGAATTAGTTTGACTCCCTCCAACTCCACGTCATGCTTCACTTCCTTCTCTTTTATTTAGTACTTCATAATAATGTGTCAATCCCCACCGTATCATACAATCCAATATGATTTTCCAACAGTACAGTTGGGAAATAACTAGCAAAATATAATCCGCTGAATTATTCAAAATAATTAAACCTATGGGATCTAATAAAATAAATATTATTTATGTTTTTTGTTTTTCAGAAATCAGTTGCAGCCTATTAATACTTGTGAATTCCACTTGTAAGCCCAACTTTGACTTCTAGGTAAAGCCAACACAAGAAATCAGAAGATTTTCGCCCTCCAATTCCCAAAGATCCAAGAGGGATTTTGTCCTCAAGGAAAATGGCAAACCATGGCTCTGCACAAGGGTTTCTGAAATTTGGAAAATGATAGAATGAATTGATTTTCCCCATATTTTCTTTTTTTTTATGCTTTTGCTAGCCAAGCCTAAAAAGTAATTAAAAATTAGTTTATTTTTATTTTATTTTGAATATTCACCTTTCCCCTTTTTAATTATTAATTACCTTTTAGGTAATTAATATTTTTTTATTTGAATATTCATAATTTCACTTTATGATTTTTATTTGTTTTTTGGGATCAAAGTAATAATAAATTAAGTGTCCCTTTTCTTCAATGTTATAACTTAGGCATTTCATGCACTTTTTAGATTATTATTGTATTATTCCCCTGCAAATTCTCCTTTTAGCCTACGGGGAAGAAAGATAGGGTACAAGTCCGCTGGTTCAACTTAGTTTGAAGGGGACATTGCAAGAGCCTTTATTGTTCTTTATGCATTTTATTTAATGGTGTCATTTTTATTTTTTCTGCTAGTAAGTTTGGCATTGTGAAATTTGTAAGTTTACAACACGATGGCACTTGTAGTCATTTTTGTTGTTTGTGCAAGGTTTCATTCATCTAGGATGGTCCTTCGGCCATAAAAGAACTCTTCATTTTTTCTTTTCTTTTGGGCAAGTGTTGTTCCTCTCACTTGCATGTACAAAATTTAATATGAGGAAGGTCATGCTTCCTAAGTAGATTCTTGTGTTTTTGTTTGGAACTTAGGATTTATGTTTAGTTTCTCTCACCATGCTCCATTCTAGCCATATCAAACTGAGCCCCATTCTGTATAAAATTGAAAATCCAACTATGAGAGTAGGCTTACAGCAACATTTTTTTTAATCAATTTTTTTTTTTTGAAAATATGGTTGTAAAGGCTATCTATGTGCAGTCGTAGATCTTACTAGTGAAAGAAATCGGTTGATTACTCATGTTGGTGGAGGTGGCTGTGAACCATTCTCAAGCATAGAGAAAAAACATAGCCAAGTTCAAATGATTATGGTGTTAATATGCAAAGAAGTTCAGATGCAATAATTCTTTCAAGATAATAATTATTAAAAGGAAAAAACTCAAACAACAAATAGCTTTTAAGATGTCGTGTTTCTAAGAAATCTAGAGGAAAGAGACACAGATGCTGTTAGTCTTTCAAGATCCATGCTTATACAAAGACTTTAAGATTGATTACTTTTACTTTCGTCCTTTGAAATACATACAAATACTTAAACAATTGCTTGTGGGGAATGATTTAGATAAGGGATGAACATATTGAAATCAAAAATTTCTTCAAGTATGAAGTATTGGATGGAATCCAGAAACTGCAACCTAATTTTAACTCAAGGAAAAATTAGATACTAAAGAGGCTTTTACAGTTTTTGAGTAGAGGGATTTCATCAAAATGTTCAACATGTGGAATTTTTTTTCTTTTGTTCTAGAAAGGTTCCTCAACAACTTTCTTTCTAATTATTCTTGTCTGCTATGATGGTGTAATTTCTTGGTTGATCTTTTCTCATTTTTTTCATTAGTGATTAAACATGAAAAAGCTAATGGTCATCTCATATATCAGGATGCAATTGCGAAAATTCCTCCTCTAAAGCCATTATGCCTTGTATTGAAAATATTCTTGCAGCAAAGGGAGCTTAATGAGGTATGGGATTTAATAGTGCCCTGAATTGTTATTTCAAACTAAAAACTATATTAGCATGACCTATTACGTGGTTGTTTCCTGTTGCAATAGTTGTCATTTAAGTGGTCCTAAATGACATATTTGGTGAAGAAGATGCTGAACTCACACAATCTATTGATATGCTGATTGGTTCATAGGTTTATTCCGGTGGTATTGGCTCCTATGCTCTTCTTGTTATGTTGATAACACATTTGCAGGTGGGTGGATTTGTAATTTGCTCTTAGTGAGGTTAGTTTAGATATGCTCTTGTCCTTATGGTTGTAGAACTTAAATCTGGGTCAGTTATTCTCTGGTGACTTGTTAGGTGCATTGGAGCCAACACAGTTCCATAGACAGATCTATGATTTTGGAACACAACCTAGGTATTTTACTGGTAATTATATTGAATGACTCTTTTACATAGATAATAGTCTGCTTAAGCATAACTCTTCAGTCTGTAGCTTTTCCTCATTGTATGGTTGGGTTTTTTTATCATATCAAGTAGTTTATGCTTTAACCTGACCTACAATCAAAGTAGAGTTTTGTTCTTTTAAATTGAGCTAGTGAACTGGGTATATGATTGTGACTTATAAAATATGCTTTTAGTCTAAGAAAGTATTTTGCACATGACTTCAATAAATAGCAACCAATAAATATAGGCGAGATACTTGTGGGGTATATTGGTTTATATCCACTCTGATAAAATAGTATATATAATAGGCTGCTTAAGCAAAACACAGTCTAGCTTTTCCTCATTGTATAGTTAGATTTTGTTATTGTATTAAGTAGTTTATCATGACTAGAATAAAAATAGACTTTCATTCTTTTAAGCCAAACTAGAGAACTGGGTATATGATTGTGACCTATAGAATATACTTTTAGTCTAAGGAAAGTATTTTGTATATAACTTTAAAAAATAGTAATCAGAAAATATAGCTGAGATGCTTGTAAGGCATATTTGTTTTTATCCACTCCGATAAAATAGAATATCAATTATGAGGGAATGATCAAGATATATCAAATTCTCTATCCATCACATGCATATTCATAAGTGCTTATACATAAAAGACATACCCTATTGGAAATAATAATTAATAAATTGTTCTATTAGAAGGGTTATATATAATATCTCTCCCTTTTCAAAAAGTTTTGACCTTAAAATGTCACTATCATCTTCAATTTGGTGAAGCACACTCTTTTTGCTTCTCATATGAAATTCATATACTGTTGTATAAATATATTGAATAGGACCATGACTGTACATTATCAAGAAATTTGAGATTCTTTGAAGGATTTTATCTTTTTTTGAACTATAATTTTACAGAGACTTGGTTAATGACACATAAACATATTCCTAACAAAGATTGATTGGACACAGTTGTAAACTCAGATTGTCTAGAATGTACTCTACATGAATAGAGTTTATGCCTCCTTAATTCTATCAAAGATTCAAAGTTGTCTTTCTTAAGGTGTTTCATATTAACTTAGGGATTTGTGAATTCTATAAGGTACTTCAGTATTGAGAGCATGCATTGATTGTTTGTAATGAATTCTACCTAGAATTCCTCAAAAATCGTTGTTTGGGAAGAGGAATTGCAACAAAAGATATATATCATATCCCTTTGTAGATGTATGCTTTCTGGTAGAAAACATACCGTTGCTATCAAAGACATAAACTGCATTGACTTTTTTTATCAATTATCCATCTCAGTTTATGTATTCATGTCAACTTTGAATGCTTGTGGAAAATCTCCTTTTAGGTGTGTTATTTTGAGATGGTTAGTAATCTCCTGATTATTTTGAATATTTTCTCGAATTTTTTGAGTGGTAGTAAATTTGATATTTAATTCCTAAATGGTGAACAATAAATATCTATTTATGGTTCATGTAAATAGAAGGAGAGCTTATGTATACTTTTATATGTGTCAGCCATAGACTAATATCTTGTTGATTAGGTGTTTGCTATGGATGGTCTCTAGGTTTCCCTTTTATTTGCTTTATATACTTATATTATCCATGCAAAGCACTAAAGGTTGCTTATCTAGACCTTAAATATCGTGTAAATGCAATGAAAAATATCCCATTATTGGAGCAATTTTTTGGGTATGTAAGTTTTATGATTTGAATTTTGGTAAATGTATAAGATTTATTTGTTAAATGCGTGTGTAATGTCCCCTTCTCAGGAGTGGGTGTCGGCAGAGACCCTTAACCTATTTAATTCCTGTAGGCTGATTGGGAAGTTGTATGATGTAGCTGGTGTAGAATGTCTATTATTATGCTTTGGTAATATTGGTTATCTGACTATGGATTAATTGGTTGTGGGCTTTGAGTAGTTATAAGCATTGGTTGGTTTATAGTTGTGTTCTTCTTGGCAACCGTTGGGTCTTTTAAATACATTGTGTATTGTCAAGGAGTGTATTATGATCTAGTTGGATCGACTCTAATCCTTGGCTGACCATCTTAGGTCTTCTTTAATAATTTTATGTGAGAATAAATATATATTTTATGCATGTATTCGGTATGCATTGTCATCTCTATTATTAATTCATGTATTTGACTTAGATATATTTTATTAGAGAGTAGTAAACATATGAGAATATTTAATTAATTAAACTTAAGTTTTCTTAAATTCTTCTTTGACAAGAAACTTTGGTTTAACTAATTATTTTATTAAAAGTGATCATTTAAGTCTAAAGTGACTTTCTGGAGCCCAAAAGTGAATAATTTTTTTAAACGGGTCAGTTTATAAAAAATATAGTAAAAAAATTTTGGAAGATCGAAAGGGATATAAAAGCAATTGCAAAGAGAAATTAATAGTCTTTGTTTATCTTCATTTCTCATTATGAAATTGGACATTTGGTTCATCTCAAATCCTAAGATGAAAACCTTAAGGGTAATTGGCTTCAGAGAGGAAATTCCTCATAGCCAATCTTGGTGGATTCAAGTAGGATTCACAGATGGGCTTAACATTTGGAGAATAAGAAATCGGTTTGGAATCATGGAGTTTTCCGATTATAAAATTTATTGAAGGTTTGCAAGAAAACAATAAATGTTATGGAGTATTATTATCTGTTGTTGTATACTTTAGAGAAGTTTTAACTATCACAACTTATTCTATTTCATGCTATCCTAGCCACCCACCTTAGCAGTTTCCAAATCAATGCTTAGGTTCAATTTAGCTGTATGGGGAATTGCAGGTATCAAGGAAAGGCATGGAAGTCATTTTGGGATGGCCACTGAGAAGAAAGATTACAACATTTGGGTTGCAACACTCTACAAGAGGTTGTGGCAGGTAAAAAGAGACTTCAACAATCATTGTTGGGAGTCAAATCTCCCTCAAATATTACTGTTGCCTCTACCAAGGAAGACCATATCTATAGAAAGGGGTTTCATGAAGCTTCACGTTGCATGTAGATGGACATGGGTCTATAGAGAGTAATAACAATAGAATGACTTCATTACCAATCATATGTTTGGCATCTAATTCATCTGGTATTCCCTTATTTGTCTCCAATTTGTTTTAAAGTGCTTGACATAATGTGTATTTTTTAGTTGGATGTACTTAATGTATGGGTTAAACCATATTGTGAGTTCAAATTGAATTACCTGTTCACTATTTCTTAAATGCTCCTATGTTTTATAGTTAATGAACATGTTAGTTGTAAGAATCTTAATTATTCCAAAGGAGAATCATAATGTAATATTTACTTCTCAGGCCTAATCAATTCGAAGACCATTAGCCTATTTCCGAGTTCCCGTGAGCTAAGTGGTAAGGAAAGGGGACTCCAAAGATCTTGGAAGACATAGTTTCAAAGTTACAAAGTTTCTTTTGTTGGCAATGAGCTCAGTAGGCAATATTGATTTGAATGACACTCTCTGAAGTGTTTTCGAACTTTTGGGGTGTTTTCCAAAATTCTTGGAGAGCACGTCTATTTATAGTAAGTCATCAAATTGGCTTCTATTATTCACCTAATACCTCATATTAGTGTGGCCAAAATTGGATTTTGATGTGTTTCAGGATTTTCTACAACTTGGGGTCAAATAATTAAACTCTTCACTTAAGTTATAATATTTTATCATTATTTTTGATAACGTAAGTGTAATATCTTTTTGAAAAGGTATTTCAAATTCCCAACTAGACACCTAGGAAAAATAAAGGGGTCTTGCACATGAAAAAGGTTTTATTTTACTTTAGAAGGGAATTTGATGGAAAAAGTGATTAAATTTTTGCACATAATGATTTATTTTAATTTAAAGCAAAAGTGTTTTTTCAAGAAAAAAATAGTGAAAAAGCAAAAAGTGCTGTTTGGAAAAAAGCAAAAAAAGTGTTTTTTCGAGAAAGCAATGAAAAAGGAAAAATATTTTTTTTTTTTTTTCAAAATAGTAGTGAAAAAGCAAAAGCACCTTTTCAAAAAAAGAAATGAAATAAGCTATAAAATGAGGTATTGGGGCTCATTTGGATATGCTAAAGACTGATAATGTTATGTTGCCGAAATGGCTTGGGTTCTCTTCAATCTTTGAGGAAGAAATACCTCATAGATTTTTAGTTTTAAATTGCAAGATATTCCCTAGCGAGATTGTGGTATGATTCCAGCCAAGAATGTAACATACACCCTTGATATTTTTTTGTTTTTTCCACTGCTGATTCAAGGTTTTCTGTGTTTGTTTCTGAGTTTTGTTTGCTTGTTTGGAAAGTCTCATATGCCATACATGATGTAAAGAAGCCAAAGATATATATAACAATTTGCAAGGAAAAATACAAGGAACTTGCTAAGTGAAAAACAATTTTTCCCTTCAATAATCAGATATTTTCAATGACAAGAAAGTGCAGATTAACATTCATTCATAACAGAAAATAAGAACACTTTCAGACCTGGATTCAAGAAGCATGACAATAGTATTTAGACTTCCAATGAGCATCAACATGAGACAAAGATTTCACTCTATACTCCTTTCTTTTAGGCAACCCTAAATCTCTGCGCCCAACCTTCAATAAACATCAATAGATGCCAAACCCTGAGCAGATTTCAAACTGTGAAATGAACACTATAAGGCCATCCCCCTTAGAAAACTCGATCTGCCCTAGAAAATCATAAACACCACCAAAAATTGCAAACAAACACTCTTTGGAATCGCCTTGATATTGGTCTTTCATTTAGTCAATACCCATTTTGATTTATCCATCCATCACAGAGCAATGAGTCAAAAACCAGGTTCAGGTCCATGTATAGTAACACCTAGAAACTCAATAAAATCACACCAAAATCTGCATAAGGCCACACCAAATTGAAAGCAAGCTAAACACACCATAAAACACTTAAAAGTACTGATAAATCTTCATCCCTTCAAACACCAAAATCGAACTCAGTGAAGCTCTTTGTGATCCCAGCAGTAGAAACACTCACTATTTGATTAGGGTGGATATTTCACCACTGAAACCAGCCCATACGAAGAGGGTTTTCATCCTCAATTCGCAGCCCAAGCAACCTAGAAGCAATGCGATCACATTTCGTTATGTTGTCAAAGCAGGGACATCAAAATGAGAGCCAAAATGGAGTTATAAAGAATTAGGGCGATGGACTTCAAAAACTTCTTAATTTCTCCCTAGAAACCAACACCCTTCTTGAGCCTTTTGAAAATTAAAACATTTTAACTTATTTTTCTCCATAGGCATCCACACAAGACGAGATATAATAATAAATCTTTAAAAACAACCTAAGTTGTTTAAGTAGGCTCAAGGTACCTTTCTCGAATGACCACAAACCTCTCAACTTAAGTTTATTATATAACTTTATAAAACAACTTAAGTGGTCAAATTAAAAAAATATTTAAACACTGCAACCTTAGGCTCTCCAAAAATCAACAAAGAAATAATACTGTTACGAACACACTGGCCTGGGACCAACTCCCCCAAAGATGACTTACTATAAATAGCACTACTAAAAATAGTAAGTATATACCAAACACCAAAATTAAGTGAAACTGAAGAGCACTGAAGTACACTATGACCAACTGAAGATATCAACATCATAACCGGCCACTACTATAAATAGAAACCCTTCCGGAAACCCCAACATTGAACATCAATGTTGGCAACTGAGTCCCCTAACCACATCAACTAGCCTACGTGTTGTGACCTTTTCACACATCGCCCCATTCAAATGGGGACCCCCTAAATTTTGCTCCATTCTGGTCTTTTGGCTTTGGTTTTGGGTTGTTTTGTGTGTGTGTCTCTCTCTCATCTTTTTGTCCTTCCGAGGATGTCCCATCATTTGACTTGGTTGAAATTTTGGCTAAGTTTGTGAAATTAGGGTTTTCATTCTTCAGGCTAGTTTGAGGTCAAATTGAGTTGGCAAATTGAAATCTAAGAATGGCAGTGAATTCTGGAGGCTTCGAGTAGGATCCCATCAAATTTTCACTGAGTTCTGACAACTTACTATTTTTAGTAAGTACTCAATTTGGGATCTTTTTCCTCAAAATTTTGGAATTCCGACTACTCCACCACATTGAAGGCACTTCAAAGTACTCGCACGCAAAATTTGAACAGATTTGGACAACTTGCTATTTTTAGCAGTTCTGGCTTCAGAGGTAGTTTTCAGGGTTTGCATGTAAGATTTCTCAATGCATGTCAGGATATTCTTTATGGGTTTCTTGAGAGCTTCACGATGATTTGATATGCAAGTCAAAATGATGACTTGCTATTTTTAGCAGGTGCTCGCATGTGAACTAGTTTTCTGGGTTTTTCTGGGTTTCTTGAGATCTCTCTGGCAATATGACATGCAAATACATCCGATAGTTGCTTGGTTACTTTTCAGTCACTTACTATTTTTAGCAAGTTCACTCCAGGCAGTCTCAGCACTTCAGTTTCACGAATAGAGCGACATGCAACAGAAATAAGGTCAAATGGAAGTCATTTGAGGCACATGCAAGTCAAATTAGGGTTTCCAACTTTGGTGCCTAAAAAGAGGGGCAAAACTTGGGAAAAGTGTCAAATTGATGTATCCCATCACAATCAGCATCCTTCAAGCAGCCTACTGGTAAAATTTGAGCGCAATCCGAGCACTTGTTGTTTTTAGTAAGTCATTCTAGGGCTAAAAATAGCAGGTCAGCATGAGGGGCAGGTGTGAACGGGTCAAACAAGTCATGAGGGTCACGCAAAAGTCAGAAAATGACAAATTTACTAAAAATAGAAAGCCAGGGTGCCCAAGATGGAAGAAACGGCTGGCAAAGTAAAAAATTCCTAAGTCACAAAAGTGAAAGCTCAAGGTAGTGAATGCGGCCAGAGCATGAAGCAAGAGAAGTGAGTTAAAAATTTGTCTAAGTCAAGTGAAAATCAGAGCTCCACCCCCTAAATGTGCCCAAGGCAAGCAAGAGGTTTGGAAAAGTTTCTAAGTCTTAAAACATGATTGCCACCTCAAATGCGCCCACGAGGTAGTTAGAGATTGAAAAATTTGCTAAGGCAACAAACTTGAAGCACACCCTATCAAATGCGCCCTTGACAAGAAGTGAGGTGGAGAAAAAGTTTCTAAGTCTTAAAACATGAATGCCACCTCCCTAAAAGCGCCCAAGAGGAATGAAGGAGGAATGGGAAGTTAGAAAACTTTCTAAGTTGTGGAAATAAAAATAACCCCTCTCAAATGCGCCCAAGAGGGAATGGGAACTTGAGAAAAATTTCTAAGTATGAAATAGAAGCAGGCACTCTCAAATGCGCCCTAGCTCATGTGGGTGATACAAAATGCTCTAAGACACAAAATTAAAATAAAAGCTCCACCCTCCATATGCGCCCATGAGCATGAAGCTACTTGAAAAGTATCTAAGGCATTGAAAACAAAAGCTCAAGGGGCAAAATGAACCCAAGATGAGAAGGTGAAGCATAAAAGTTTCTAAGGCATAAATGGAAGGCCACTAGGGAAAATGTGCCCAAGGTGGTAGAGGAGTTGAGAAATTTTTCCAAGATAAGCTGAAATGAAAGCTCACCCCCTTGCAAATGCGCCCAACAATCAAATGGAGGTGAGAAAATTCTTCTAAGGCACAAACATGAAAGACATGGGCTGAAATGCGCCCTCTAGCAAGAAGTATGAAGTAAAAAAAAAAATCTAAGTGAAGAAAAATGGAAGGTGGACCACTCAAATGCGCCCATCAAGGTGAGGTGACTTGAAATGTTTCTAAATGTCATAAAATGAAAGCTGCACACTCTAAATGCGCCCATCATGAACAAGGGGAGCTTGAAATATTCCAAGTCATACAAAATGGAAGCTAGACCTCCCATATGCGCCCTTAAGTGAAGGTGTTTGAAGAATGCTAAGTTTAAAATGGAAGTAGAACCCTCCAAATGTGCCCAAGAGGTCTAAAGAGGAGTCAAATATTTTCTAAGGCATAAAATGAGGAGCCAGTGGGTGAAATGCACCCACAAGGTGGCTTGGTGATTAAAAACTTGCTAAGGCATGGAAAATAAAAGAAAGCCCTTCTAAATGCGCCCTCAAGGTGAATGTATGGATTTTTCTAAGTGTTGAAAAATGGAAGATCTCCAAAATATGCCCAAGCATGGAAAATCTGATGGGAAGTATTTTCTAAGGGCATTAAAATGAAAGTTGACCTTGTCATATGCGCCCATGAGAAAGATGCTGGAATAAACATTAAAAAAAATATATTTTCAAAGGTGAAAATATTAAATCAACCCCTTCAAGGTGCGCCCCATGAACGAATGAAGTTTGAAAATATTTTCTAGGGGGATTTTCGATATTTTTCTAAGGGGAAGTATGCTTTTAAAATCAAGGGGTTCTTGAATATTTTCTAAGGAGGAAATAAGTTTTGAATGCATTATGCCTTGGCTTGTGATTTTAAATGGACGTTGGCTCGTGATTGATAAAATTTTCTAAGGGGAGATAAATTTCCTAATGCTCAGATGGATGAAATTTTCTAAGGCACAAAAAAGAAGGCAGAAGGGATCAAGTGCACCTAAGCTCGAGATGGGTTGGCTTTTGTCTAAGTCATGAAAATAAAAGAAGACAACATAGGTGAACGACGTTGCTTAAGCAAGAAGATGAAAAGCATCAGGATGTTAAATGCGTCCATGGTGAAAAGTTATGAAGGAGGCAAAGGTTGTGCTAGAGAAAAGTGATGAATTCTATTGGATCTAGAAATCAATCAATCAGAACATGGAAATTTGGTAAGTAAAGTGAATTTATATTATAAGTGTTTTGATGCTCTTCTCTTTATTTGTCTTGCAGGATGAACACCTGGACCAAAACATAATGACTTGGGGTGATGAAGCAAGTGCTCCAGGACAACGTTATAACCTTGGAAGGGGAAAAAGTTACATGTTTGAAACTCCTCCATGATGTCTCATATGTACCCAACTCAGGCAGGTAGGTGGCAAGAAAGAAATGGGCAAGTCCAAGGCAAGAAAATCCTTCAAGATCAGGATGGAGGAAGTGATAAAGGCCAAGCATTAAAGATCATCTTCAAGCACTAAAACGTCCTCAAAGCTAAGGAAGATGAATGAGCAAAAACCTCAACATTAAAGAAAGATAGCAGGATCGATTGAAGAACAAAATGGAGGAATTCTTCTTAAGTGTGAAGTCCCTCTCTGGCAATATCGAAAGCTGTGATGATCAGATTGATCGACTTTGCAATCAAAGAGAAGGATAGTGGGAATGTGTTTCTAGATGAGATTCTTCTAGAAGATGGTGATGGACATTAATTGCTCATTATGATTCCTCCAGAGGAGTGGAGAATCTCCCGTTCATTTATTACCCCACTCCTCTCTGTGGTGGTTTTTAGGGCAGAGCCTTGATTAGGGCATATGTGGCTCAATCTGAGCCCTCCGTTGTAATCGAATCTGAGTCGTCTGTTGGACTGAGCTAACTATAAAAGGGGCATACCCCCTCATTTGTAATTCATTAGATTATGAAATCTGAGAGTAGAGAAAATAGAATTTAGAATAGAGGGAATAGCATAGAAGTTAGCATAGCATAGATTGAGGAGGAAAGAAAGTTTTCCATTTGAAGGATTTGTAAGGAGTTGTTTTGAACACTATCATAATATAAAGAGTTCTCATTGGTTGGTGATTCCATCTTTTGTTGTGAGTAGCTAGCAAGGCTTCTTCGTCTTTCCAATTCACTTAGAGTCTTAAAGTAGATTAAAGTAAAGTAGATTTTCATTTCATGCAAGTAGTTGGTAGTTGTGGAATGCGTTGTTTAATTTGAGCAAGTTTTGTTATCCATACCACTAGTGGGCTCACTGACGGTGGGTTCGCCTTGCGTGGTCGACTGGAACACTTGAACTTAACTTCAATTGCGGTTCATATGTTGGTATTTTTCGTTGTGACGGTATCTGCATGTTGGGTTGTGGTTTGAATATCTCTCATTATCCTCTTGAAGATTGCACCGGCTCTGTAGAGGTTGTCCGAAGTGAGGCGAAGCAAAACTTGGTTTGAGCTTGCAATAATTGATCTTCGTATCCCGCATTTAGGAGTAGACAGTAGAATCTCTATCCCTATCCTTTTAATTTCAATACTTTCCCGGTTAGCTTAGGAAACCCGAGCATCATTGATAAATCATTTGTGTCCTACAAGTTATTCTCTTTTGATCGAACAATTGTGTAAGTCCCCTTGGAATAACTAACAAATCACATCAAGCCAACTAAGACTATCCACTGCATAAGGAACCTTGGAGTTGAATGCATGATCTTTCTAGCAATCTTAGCATGCAAAATACTTTGTTCAAGAGAGGATAGAGTAACCATTGGGAAACTTTATTCTGTGTTGGTGCAGTCATAAAACACCCGTCAACACTACGAGAACTCTAGAATAGGCTAATTGAATCACTGCACTGCTTAAGAGTGAGAAGGGGACATTACAGTCCGCCCTTCGCAAGATTGTTTGCCCTCAAGCAATCATAACTCAGGATGCTGCAATATCTACTCACTCTCCCAAGTAGCATCCTCCACTGGCAAATTGTTCCATTTAATCAAATATTCCTTGACCACCCTTCTTCACAGTGTACATTCTCTGACCTCCAATATAACCTCAGGAATCAAAATTAACTTGCCTTCCTCATCCAAAGCAGGCAACTTTGTAGAAGGAACCACATTCCGACCAAGCGCCTTCTTAAGGCGAGAGACATGAAAGACATTATGCACCTTGCTATTCTTGGGTAGCTCCAGCTCATAGGCCACCTCTCCAATCCTCCTGATAACTTTGAAAGGACCATAAAACCGTGGCTTAAGCTTTTCTGACCCTCTCTTCTTGAGAGTGGACTATTTGTAGGGTTGCAATCGCAAGTAAACCATGTCTCCAACCTCGAAAACACACTCAACACGGTGCTGATCAGCATATAGCTTTTGCTGGTTCTGAGCATGCTGTATATTCTCTCTCAGAGACCTCATGATGTCCTGACTCTCTTGAAGATATCTGGCTCTAGGCACTCTATAATCGCCAAAAAGTATATCAACAAAGCTAGGAGCTTCGTAACCATATAATGTTATGAATGAAGACATCTGAATAGACATATGGAAGGTGGAATTATAGCAATACTCTCCTAGGTGCAGCCACTTAACCCACACCTTTTGCTGCCCTAAAACATAGTTGCGTAAGTAACCTTCCACCCATTTGTTCACCACCTCAGTTTGTCCATCAGTTTCAGGGTGGTAACTAGTGCTAGGGGGTCAGCTCCGTACCACATAATTTGAATAACTCCTGCCAAAACAAACTCATAAACTTGTTGTCCCTATCATCGACGATAGTCTTGGGTGTCTCGTGGATCCTGAATACCTCCCTAAAAAATAAATCTGCCACTTGCACTATTGAAAACCTTGCTAATATAGCAAAAATGTGTGCAAACTTAGTCAATCTTTCCACTACCACATAAATACTGTCCTTCCCTTGCACCTTTGGAAGCCCTGTGATGAAATCCATTGATATGCTTTCCCATTTCTGAGTAGGAATGGGAAGGGGCTGCAATAAACCAGTAGGATAAGTATGCTCATTTTTGTTTTGTTGGCATATTAGGCACTCACGGACATACTAAGTATATCATCTTTCATCCCTTTCCATGAGAATCTCTCACGGATCTGCCTGTATGTCTTATAATATCCTGGATGATCAGCCATCAAAATTTCATGAAATGCCTTAAATATGTTCTCTCTCACCTTAGAATAAGGAGTCAATCATATTCTATCCTTATAATAAATGAGGCCCTCCTTCACCTAGTATTTGTCATCCTGTAAAGACCCATCAAGAATGTTGTTTGCTACAACATTCTTTGCATAATCAACTTCTATTTTTTCCTTCCAATCTGTTGCTATGACTGAAATAGAACTCAAATGTGGTCTTCTAGACAAAGCATCAACCACTACATTCCTTTTTCCTTTGATATATTCAATGTCAAAGTCATACCCTTGAAGTTTGCTTACCCATTTCTGCTGCCTCTCATTGAGATCCTTCTGATTAAGAAAATACTTAAGGTTGTTATGATCTATTTTCTTGAGCCAAAATGGAGTTATAAAGAATTAGGGCAATGGACTCAAAAACTTCTTAATTTCTCCCTAGAAACCAACGCCCTTCTTGAGCCTTTTGAAAATTAAAAAAATTTAATTTATTTTTCTCCATAGGCATCCAATCAAGAGGAGATATAATAATAATAAATCTTTAAAAACAACTTAAGTTGTTTAACTATGTAATGACCCCCTTATAATTTTTTCCAATTTTTACATCAACAATTTCACTCGTCAACATTAGAAAAATCAAAAGCAGCACTAAATGTAACCCTCCACCAAGAATGTACACCAAGATCCCAATGATGCGCGAGGCGTGAGCATATGGCATTGGGGATTGCTAGCTTGTAAAACAGAAACTGCTGGAAAGTACAATGAAAGACGGCTCAATCGATCAGAATGAGATGAGATGCAAACTCGACCACTTATTCAGTGGGAGTGTATTACTAGAATTAACATGGAAGACGGCTCAGCCGATCAGAATAAGATGAGATGCAAACTCGACCACTTATTCAGGGGAGTGTATTACTAAAATTAACATGAAAGATGGCTCAATCAATCAGCAATATGTGAGATGCAACTCAACCACTTATTCAACGGGAGTGTAATACAAAGTACTGAAAGTAAATAGACGGCGAGGCCTATCTCTTCCACTAAAAGTGGGAATACAAATGTAAAGTGCAGAAAGTAAAAGAGTTGATCAGTACTACTGATTCAGCGTTACAATATGATGAACAATCTACAAATACAATGAGATATAGATAACCAATGATCTCCAGAATGTTAGGAAATGAACTCCAAACAAGTACAAGCTATCCAACATATGAAATATAACAAAAAGGACTGAAATATCAGGTCTGATATAAAATTGCAGCAATCAGAAAATTCATACTAGCAAGCCTTAGAATCACCAAAATGCTCAGAACTTCATCAAAACACCTCCAAATGATGTGAAATCAAGTGCACATGAAGCATATGAGAAGGGCGACCAAGTACAAACCAAGAAATAGCAGCAGACAACCTATGATATTTTATGCACGCTTCCCAATGCAATGGTAGGAAAAGTACAGCCTCCAAGAAAGGGCGACCAAAAAGATAAACTCCAAGACTCCAAAATAAAATCTGAAACTTTGCAACAAGGGGCGCCCTAAGTAGATTTGAACAATGGGCCAATACCCAGAACCAACAAAAAATTGTGCAAGGAGCTGTGATCGAAAATGTGCTTCAGCCAAGCACCACACCAACATCACCAAAAATTGATAGAACTCTCCAAAAATCAGAAGATATCAAATGAAGCCATCTTTGTGAAGCTCTATGTGCAACTTCTGGATGAAGAAGCAGTCACAAATAGCTAGGTATTATCTTTCAAGTACAAAACTGATAATAGCTAGGAGGTATGCTTTCCTCGAAGCAAGAAGTTTGAAAACATTTTAGCAGCTATTCGTTATGATAAGTAATAGATACCAAACAAAGAGCCCAACACTCTTATTTATACCCTTTCTCTCCAAAGTCAAATCTGCCTTTCCCTCCAATTAGGGCTCCCAAACTGAAATTCACATTTCACCTTTTCTTAATTTTCATTTGAGTTTCATTTGCCTTTCTCTCAAGTCGTCCAACATAAGAGAAATATAACTTTAATAAAATGCAAATACCTCATAACATGGGCATCCAAATGTATTTAAATGAAATATCTTATTAGTAATCAAATACTCCTCCAAACTAGGCGTCCAAAGGCTAAAGTGAAAATATATTTAATTTTGCAAATATATCTATGCTAGGCGTCCACTTAACCTTAGCCAATATTTTCACTTTAAACATTATTTTCACCAAATATTAAACTTGCCAATATAAACACCTTAAATGTTGGAGACCAAACTACTCAAACTAACTTGCCCGATATAGCCACTGAACTGAATCGTTGAATTGTTGTCAAAAATAACACTTACTAAAAATAGCATACTGCTAAAAATAGTAAGTGACTCCAAACTTATTTTAAGCACAAACCAAGCAATGATCATAACTTACTAAAAATAGTAAGTCTGAAAAAGTTACTCGTTTCAGTTGCATGTCATACCACTATGAAGCTCTCTGAAAACCCAAAAGGAATCTAGAATCCAAACTGCAAAACTCCAACATGTAGCCGTCGTAACTTACTAAAAATAGTAAGTGCGGAAAAGTTGCCTGATGCAGTTGCATGTCATACCACTGCGATTTTTTTTGAAAACCCAGAAGGAATCTAGAATCCAAACTGTCAAGCTTCAACATGCAAACCCCTGAATCTTCAAAAGAAACCACCAAGCAACCGAAAACCCTAATTCTGCCTCTGACTAGCCTACGGGCTATTGTACCCAAAATAATTTTTTTGGCATTCTGCTTAAATTGAGCTAAATCATGTAAAAATGCCATCAAAAGTCGGTTTTAGGTCAAACCAAACATAAGGTCTTTGTGGGTTTCTATCAAGGAACATATGTGTAAAATTCTGAAAATTTGAAAATTAGGGTTTTGCGCTCCTATTTTTAAGGAAACCCCTAAAAATAGGACCTTCCTGAAAATGATTGAAAATGATTTTGATAGGATGAATTGACTTCACGATCACACTGATCAAGTCAAAATCACCAAAAAGCTAGTTTTACTTTGGTGGGTCTATTTTTCATTTTTCAGGAACAAAGTTAGGAGCTCCGCAACCATTAATGGTAGATTGGCCAATACCAGGTGCTGAAAGTTAAGCTTCAAAAGCTTCAACAAGGAATCCATGGCGAAAATGCTCGAAAAGATGCTCTACAATAAAGGGGATTTTCAGAAGTGAAAAATGCTTAAAATTGGTTGTCTGGAAAATGAACGTGTTGCTACCAAGGAGGCTGTGTAGTTGAATGCCTTAGTCATTTTTCCAATGCCCATACACGCAACATGATGAAGGCGATTGCAAGGATGCACGCGTTTACATCGTCAACAACAATACTCTAGATAGTCACGATGCACGACAAACACGAAACATGGAGAGATGAAGTTTTTCAATGCAAATGATGAAGCTGCAGTCAAAAGAGCCCCTATTGACTAGGGGCGCCCCTGAGTTCAAGATGTCAAAGGAAGTCATCAAGTCTTGCCAAGATAGTCATCTCCTTCATAATTCTGCTAACTTTCCAATGCATCACCAAGTAGGTTCACCTGATTCATCGATCACCGACAATGGAGGCGAAGGCAAACGACGTTGAAGGCAAGTAGCATCAGAGATAGCAGTCAAAACATAAAAAAGAGCCCTTGCTGACCAAGGGTGCCCTTCAATTAGATGCTCAAAATCTTAGTTTTTTGAACGAGCCTGTCTTTGGGTAATCTTTCCAGCATTAGCTCAGCTCCACAGTGAATCTGTTTGTCAGCCTACAAGATGCATCAAAAGACAACAGTTGGTAATCGTTCAAGCATGACAAATAAAGGGAAAATCAATGCACTTCAAGGCAAAGGCGCCCCTGGCCTTCATTTTGAGACACTAGATGAGGTCTTCAGCAACTGCCTTCTTCAAGGCATCTATTTAGCATACTATCAACTTCACAGCCAATCTAGTTGCACGATCACAGGACCTGTCAAGCAGTCATAGGCAGGGATCAAGCATAAAACACCAAAGGTGAAAGTGGAATGAAGGACATAAGAAAATTGAACAAGTGTTAAGGAAAAGAGCCCCTACTGAAGAAAGGCAGCCTCCTTTTTGGGCAGTCAAATGCTATCTGCAAGCTTAATCATCTCCAGGATAACCTCCTCTGTCTTGATCCGTCTCAACAATGACACTGTCAGTGAAAGCAATAGACAAATCAGACACTTGACAACAGAGACCAAGTTGGGGTAGTTCATAGGAGCTTACAAGTTGAAAATCATAAGTCAAATAGTCAAAGGCACCCCTGTAGGCCAGGGGCACTCTTGAATTTGAGGCATCCAAATCAACTTTCAAGATCTGTGAAGTCAATCATCCTTTCTGAAGCTGAGCTGACATTCCATCCCACGCTCCAGCAAGATCAACGGACTCATCAATCAACAAAGATCTCAAATCAGAGCAGGGAGGGTCCAATTGGAGAAACTGAAGAACACTCAAGAATTGGACCGAGTCTAAGGCTAAAAGCGCCCCTACTGGGAAAAGGCGCCCTTGAATTTGAGGTATCAGATTCAGGTTTTAGCCTTGGCAGCTCCCAGGCATACCTTTTCAGAGTTGACTCAACTTGGCAATGGATCCGTGAGTGACACTTCAAGGTCAATCAAACAGCCAGGATCGAAGATCAAACAAAGGCACTTCACCCTGCAAAAATGATGAAAATGATCAAAACCTCAAGAGGGGCGCCTAAGAAAGTCAAAAGCAAATGTTGACTTGAGTTAACAAATTTTGGAGGCAAAAAGAGGCCAAACACTCCACAATCAGTGGAAATCACCTTTTTGAACTCCAAATCAGGCTTAATCGTGAGTTGGATGCCCAATTGATGCTTGCAACTCCAAATTGACATATCAAAGCATTTAGGCATCCATTATTCATTATTTCTTTGCAGGTTGAGGAGCTCAAGAACGAATATTTTTCTTCTCCAACATTTTTGAAGATTTGACAGGGAGGTTTTCACCGTTCATATTTTTTGAAGATCTGTTGCATAGAAGGACCATTTATCAAAGGTTGCACCAAAAGGCATAATTCTTCCACATTGACAGATTATAACTTCTAATCCACCTTTTGTTTACTTCCTTTATTCTGTCTAAAATTCTTTGCATGTCCGAAAAAACGGCAAATAATCATAGATCTGGCCAATTGGGTATGATCAACACAACTTTTTCTACAAAACCCTCATGTTGGATTTTTCCAAAAAAAGGAGACCTGTTGCCCCTATTTTTTAGGGTTTCCGGAAAAATTCATAATTTTGAAAAACAGACAAACTAGGTTTGTCAAGCTTTGAAGCATGAACAAAACCCATGTGTTGGATTTTTTAGAGAAAAATCACTTTTTGGTGCCTCACTGCCTCTGCCACCAAAGGGCTCTTGCATGTCATAGAAAAACACGTTTTTTCGAATTTTTGACGATCTGGGTTTGTTTAGAACATTAAATAAAACAAATAACTAGAACATTAAAATAACTAAGTGTTGAAATGCAAACAAATAAAATAAATGACAAATTACGTATTTACAAATATTAACAAGTTAATATCACTATAATTGTAATCATAATATAATAATATAAATATCAACAATACAAAATATACAATATAATTATTACAATCATAATATAATAATATAAATACCAACCATACAAAATATACAATATAATTATTATAAGTATTAACAAATTGATATTATTACAATTATAATTAATAATAACATAAATGAAACTAACATAAAAAATAATATATTAATAATACAAAATATATAGAATAACATAATACATACATGTTCAAAAGAATAAATCATTAACTATGACATGAAGGCAGCGCTTGAATAAGGAACAGTTAAAACAATAAAGGGTGAAGTGATGTCCCTGAAAAATAAGGAATAATGCTTAATTGGATGCAGCGATATTAGGAAATAAAAGTAATTGCCAAAGGTGGTGTTCATAAAGGCACCGATTAGTTTTCTTTTTTTTTTTAAAAGAGGGCAGCGATTAGTCAAGGGATACGTCTCTTTAAGATACAAAGATATAAAGGAGGACAATTACCAAAAGTAGAAGGCATTGAATGGAAGGATAGGAAAATAAAAAAATAAAATACAAACTACAAATCGTGACAGGAGGAAATAAGGGAATAAATCATTATATCTACTGTAAGTAAATGCTATTGCTGCATAACATTATGGGAGTATGGGATTGAAGGAGGCAAGTAAGGAATCAAAAAATGTGGAGAGATACAACTCAAGTGAGACTACTCACTTAGTTTTAATGTTTAGTTATCTTCAATCTGACATAACCATGATGCATGAAGCTTGTTGCCCAACCCATCTGTTATGACCTTTTCACACATCACCCCATTCAAGATGGGGACCTGTTGACGTGCTTTTTATGACAGCGCCAGCACAGAATAAAGTTGCCCAACGGTCACTCTATTCTCTCTTGATCAAAGTGTCCCACATGCTAAGATTGCTTGAAAGTTCATGTGTTCGACTCCAAGGTTCCTTTTATCGCGAATAGACTCAGTTGGTTGATGTGTTTTGCTGGTTATTTCAAGGGGACTTACGTAGTTGTTCAACTTTGTGAAGCAATTAGGACATGAATGATTTGGCAATATGGTTCTGGTATCTAGACTGACTCGGAAAATGCAGAATTTAAAGGGGATAGGGATAGGGATTCTACAAATCTACTTCTAAAAGGGTGGAGGACGAGGATCGACTTAAACAATCTTCAAACCAAACTTTGCTTTGTCTCCTTTCGAACAACTCCGACAAAGTTGGTGCAATCTTCAAAGGATGAGAAAAGTGTTCAAACTATGACGCAACACGTTCATACCGTCAATACGACGCATACAAACACATGAACCATAATCGAAGTTAAGTGCTGATACTCCAGTTGACCACGCAAGGCGAACTTACCATCAGTAAGCCCGCTAGTGGTATGGATGAAGAAGATATGCTCAAATCACAACGCCACACTCCACAATTAACAACTACTTGCATGAAATAAAATCTATTTTACTCTATCTACCTTGAATTGGAAAGACGAAACGGCCTTGCTAGCTACTCATAACAAAGAAGAAATCACCAAGCAATGAAACTCTTTGTATTATGAAAAGTGTTCACAACAACCTTTTACAAAACTTTCAAAGGAAAGTTTTCTTCCCTCCTCAATCTAAAGCTAACTTCTAAGCTAAATGCTATATGCCTTCTACTCTCTAGCTCTGATTCAACTCTTGATCTAATCTCTATCTAATCTAATTTACAAATGAGGGGGGATGCCCCTTTTATAATAAGTCCAATTCAGTGGACGGTTCAGATCAAATTACAATCAAGGGCTCAGATCGAGCCACATATGCCCTGATTAGGGTTTCTGCCCTAAAAACCGCCACAGAGAGGAGTGGGCAATGAATGCACAGAATATTCTCCACTCCCCTGCAGGAATCATAATGAGCAATTAATGCCCACTACCATCATCAAGAAGATCCTCATCAAGCAGCGCGTTCCCACTGGCCTTCTCCCGGATAGCAAACTCGATCAACCGGGCCAATACTGCTTCAACCTCCTGTGTAGAGATCGGTGGAATATGGTTGAGCTGGAACTCCAAGACTGCTACCGTCTGTCCGTATCTGATGTAAGATTTTCTCCATGTCACCAAGGCGTCCTGGGTATGCTGAATTATACTAGAGAACGTGGAGACATTCTCAAAGTCATCCAGGACAAGTGACCTCGCAGCTGAGAAGAATGGAGGCAGTCTACTTTTCAAGCCATCAGCAGTTATCTCCTCTGGGACCAACTTTCTAGCAAATATGGCTTCTAATGTATTGAGGACTCCCCCCAAGATGTTGCCCATTGCCTTCCTCACCTTAGCTGAATCTGCCCTTGCCGCGTCGTGAAATCCACGGCCTGTGACCACCGAGGAGTACCAACTGGTGAAATCATACCTATCACCTCTCTGAATTACACCTCCATCCACCAAGGTTTCTAGAGGTACATGCATCAAAGCCCCCAAACGAAGTACAGTCTTCGTTTGATAGATGCGAGTATCACCCCAGGCCTGATCTACTATATCCATCCGTGCCAAAATATTTGAGGCCTGTCGATAAGCATCGGCAAGGTCCTCCATGAATTTCCCTGTCTCGGTATGAACACGGCCAACCCACTTGTCCGCCTCCATTTCCATTTTCTTCAAATCCTCTAAGGCAACAACTGACTCATTCGGAAGCTCCGATGGACGTTCTACTGCTGGGTCTGCTGGTTCACCTGGACGTGCTAGATTCTACATATATCCTATCAAGGTTTTGTGCTCCTTCTTCAATTTCTTATACTTCCCCTCCGTGCGGAGCAACTGATCCTTCAATGCCTGATAGGAGTTATCGAACTCCTCGATAACTTGGGCTCCCGTAGGACGACCCAACTCTACTGTGGTGATCACATAATTTTCAGGCCTCTCCTCGGTTCGATCACAATCTTCCCTCGGAATAGCCACCTGAAGCGTGCGAGAGCCTGACTCGTCAGTCGAGATCTTTGAAAACTTTCGGGCCCTTTTCTTCTCTGGTGGCGCACTGATCCTTCTAAGGAACTCCTCCATCTCAATGGCCGGATCCGTGTCATCCTCGGGTTCTCTCCTCATTCTGTCGGAAAGCCAATCAGGCACTGTCTGCTGTGGATTACAAACAACAAGGGGCTGTTCTTCCGTTGCCTCCATCTCGTGCACTTCCTCTCTTCTTGCACTGGTCTGCTCAGGCTCATCCTCCTCTATAAGCTGGGTATCTCCCGACCCTTGGGTCCCTTGTTCTGTGTTTTCCTCTTCTTCCAAAGCGTGTCCAACATCTGCTGAAAATGGGTGTCGGCCATTGTTTCCTCTTCCTCCTCCTGTTGGCCGCCCCTGGATAAACTGACACTAGCTGATTCCCGGGCGTTGGGCTGATCTACCTCCTCAAGTCCCCGCTCTTCCTCTAATCCTGCCCTCTGATCGGCAAATAATGAAACCACTCTTAAACTCGAAGATTGAGTTTGTGAGTGCACGGGTGATGCTTGTTCTATCCTCAACGGTATCGGCTGGGTTGGCACTTCCACTTGTGCCCTCGATGTCTGAGCAATTTGTTTCCCTCTTTTTACCGATAACGGCCTTGGGTCACCCATCAAGCTGTAAGTAAGGGCGATCGACTTGCTCTTAAGTCTGCATACATGTCTGTCGACCCAAGTCCTGGTAAAAGTCATCACCGGGATAGAAAGAGTGTCCAAGTCCATGATCTCTGGCTCGGACCAATCAGGTGGTGGGACAGGAGTATCCCTAACTGACCCATAGTCGGGTTGCATGACGTTGACATCCTCCTCCACCTGGTCGGGAACTGGAATAATCTCACATTCTCTAATCAACTTGAGAGGAAGTCTGGAAAACATCCTTCTTCTTATCTCAGCCTCATCCACTGCATTTGCCCAGAAGTCCTCCAGATGAGCTCTGTGCCGGTATTCAACGTTCTGTACCATCCGGATGTTCCCGTAAGGATCGAAATCCTGCCTGCCTGTGTGATATGACAAATGATAAGATTGCAGCTCGTCCTCTGCCTCTCGGGCTGCCTGCAAAGAGGGACACACCTCAATGGAATTTCCCATGGTGATAGGGAAATCAAGTCCACCCTTCTTTTTCCTTTTCTGAATCTTATCGTAGGCAATCAATTGCCTAGATACCTCAAGCATTACTATGTGATCAGTGGGGTATCGTGGTAACCGATACGGATACGAAGTGAACCCCTGCAGCCTAATATATGTGAATTTCGGGAATTGGATGAGCCAATACCCATATTCCTCAATCAGTGTCTGTGCTTCTTTAGATATTCTCTGCTGCGTCCTTTGCTGAAGTGTCCTCGCAATGTGCATTGTGAATGCATCATTTGCCCGTTTATAGTTGGCAATGTTAGCCAAATGTAGCTGTGTGCAGGCTTCATGAATTTTGAATTGACCAGGGGCACAGCCGATTGGCTCTTTGTACGAAATCCCTCTGTACTTAGTCATTCTGGCCAACATGTAAATCACATATGAGCTCATGTAGAAAGTCTTCGTCACCTTCAAGCTCCTGAATTGCTCATCGATGTGGTTGCTAATCATCCTAGCCCAATCGACACACTCCTTTCCTTCCAAGATGATCTCGATGAAGTAGAACATCCAAGGCTCGAAAATGTAAGCCTGTGCACTCCCATTTACCCGGCTCAACATCATTATCAAATCACAGTATTCTTGTTTCACGTCCTCGGCAATTATCTGCTTTGGGAGCTTAGGGCGGGGTGGCCTCGGCTTCTGCATCCAAACTCTGTTGATGACTGCAGTGACTCTTTCGAAAGAGGAAGAGTACATCTTATCTGCCCTCTTGTTTGTCCTGTATAACATCTCCTCAGCAGTTGGAATCCCAAATGCTTCTCCGATGGCATCGGGTGTGAAGTTGGCGAGAAGTTTACCATCCGGAGAGACGATCGTCCTACGTTCTGGCTTGTAGTGATTGGCGCACTCCATAATTAGCTCTGGACACTGAATTGCTGGCGGAAAACTAGCAGCTGCGTAGATTCCACTCTTCATTATATTATGTGCCGTGACTGATGGTTGATGGCCCCCTAGCCCGAACATCCTCGATTTGAGTGCATTTAGATTAAATGAAACAAGGTTGGTGTCATTTAATCCTGCCAACTTTGAAACTATTGCTGACTTTGGGAGAAATGGCTTAGCGAGCCTTTTAATCATTGCCTGCCGGGATGAGCCAGCCTTGCCTGCTTCAGTGTTTGCAGCTCTGCCTGCGGCTCTGCTTGTTCCTGTAACATCCTTTGCGCCAGCCATCTGCAAAATAAAATAGAAGAATAAGCTAGACTGCAGATTAATAAAATAAAACAATTCCCGAGATGGCTGCGAATACGGAGTTAGCTTTGAAAATAAAATTTCTCAGCATAAATTTCTAACTCCAAACCTCAAACTATATAAAAATCTCTGAGTTTAGAGACAACTCTCAGCAACTGCACTTCTGACTGGTGAAGAAAAAACGCAGCAAGCTAATAACTTTCAGCAATGTAGCTAATTTCTCCAGCACAAATAGTTTGAACCTTGACTTCACTTTGTCAACTTCAGCAGTTAGAGGAATAAGGAGTTGCCAGCAATATGAAATTTCAACTTCCTCAACTTCTCAACGTTTAAACTTCTTCAACACTTCGACTTTCAGCTCTTTGAGAATTAAATTCTCCAGCAACTCCGGAAAATAACTTCAACCTTCAACTTCGAAGTTGCAGCAACACACTTTCAGCTTTTCGAAAGAAAGAGTCTCGGCAAATGAAAATTTCTCCAGCACTTCGCACTTTCAGCAACTCAACACTCCGAAATAAAATAAACTCTCCAAGAATTTCTCTCCTCAACCACTTGGAAAATATTTCAATCTCTCAAGAACTTCTTCAGCAACTTCAACTTCGAAACAATGTGAGGAGCAATGAGAGAAGAGATTGTTTAAATAACTTTTCTCGGAGAATCCTGCTAAGTAGTGCTGGGGCTATTTTTAGCACCTTCATCAATTTTCCACTCTCTTCGTTCGAAATCTTCTAATTCAAGCGCAGTAGTGGGCTAGTCGTCAGCCGGTCATTATGGCAGTTGCTATTAATAATGATTCCTTCTTCTTCAAATTTCGAATTTTCCTCTTAGTCTGCCAGTTAACTCTTGGCGATTTAAACAACTCGCGAGAAAAACAATCACTTGACTTGATTTAAAATTCCATTTTTTAAATCTCGCAGTGTTTAAATAAATTCAACTCGAAAAATTTCGTGGGAGTTGTAAATATATTTCCAACTTTTAAAATGTCTGTCATTTAAATCCTTGATTTCATAAAATTTGCCTTAGACATTTTAAATTCTCTCATTAAAATGTTCAACTCCGAGTGATTAAAAATTATTTGCGTGCTCGAAATAATTCGTCCTTTGAGATTTAACTTCCGTCAGGAAAATAATCTAGTCAAAACGAGTTTCCTCTGAAAATATTAAAATTTCCCTTAGGAAATTAATTTTAAAATCTGTTAACTCATGGGTGCATTTTAAACGGGTTCATTTGATTTTCACTTGACCCATGGAAAATATTCATCGATATCAAATCTTCCCCTTGAAAAAATTCGTCAACTTTCAACTGCCTTTGGAGAATTTTAAAACTCATCAAATCATCCTTCCATGCCAAGGGCGTATTTTTCCCTAGTGAAGTGTTATCTCACTTAGAAAAAAATTTCTAACATATTTTTTTTTTCTACCATAGGCGTATATTTTTGATGAAAAATTTATTTCATTTAAAAAAATTCCTCACTTTACACCTCTGGCGCACTTGATCCCTTGGCATTTATTTTTTGCGACTTAGAAATTTTCTCCAGTCATCTCACATCTTGGGCGCATTTCACTCAGTGATGTTTTATTTTGCTAGCTTTTACCCTTGCCACGCCTTAGAAACATTTTCAATCAAGGGCGTATTTAGCATGAGCCACTTTCATTCTCCACACTTAGAAAAATTTTCTCCAGCAACCTTGGGCGCATATGGGGTCTTGAGCTTTCATTTTCTTGACTTAGAAATTTCTCCACGTCTTAGCCACTTTATCTTGCCTTGGGCGCATATGGGTGTGTCTGGTTTTATTTTCACCACTTAAAATTTCTTCAAGCCATGTATCTTCTTGAGGGCGCATTTTGACCTCTCTACTTTCATTTTATGCCTTAGAAGAATTTCGGCCTCCACCATCCTTCTTCATCCTGGGCGCATTTGCTAGGCCAAGCTTCCATTTTGACCTTAGGCGTTTTGAGAGAGTCATCAAGGAGGGCGCATTTACATGGGTCTACTTTCATTCTTTTTGCCTTAGACGTTTTGAGTCTTCAATCCTTGAGGTGAGGGCGCAAATCACTAGGTGAGCTTTCACTTTCCACGCCTTAGGCGTTTTTCAAGGCATCACTACCCTTGGGCGCAAATGAGGTGTTGCACTTTCAATTTCATACTTAGCCGCTTTTCACCTATCCTCTTCTTCCTTGGGCGCAAATGAGACCCCATGCTTCTGCTTTGCTAGGTGGGCGCATTTACACATGTGAGCTTTCATTTTCACCATGGGCGCATTTGGAAGGGGCTACTTTGATTTTATGACTTAGAAACTTTTTAGGCTTCCATCAAGGTGGGCGCATTTTGAGGTATGAGCTTTGATTTTGATGCCTTAGGCGTTTTTACCAAGCATCATTTTCTCCAAGGTGAGGGCGCATTCTCATGGGTGTGCTTTTGTTTTATGACTTAGAAACTTTTCATGCCTCTGCCTGCCTTTGTTTACGCATTCTATTTTTAGCAAGTTGTGCTATTTTTAGCAAATCCCTTGATTTTCAACCTCTAAGGCTCCGTTTTGCCTGAAAATTTCATCAGATGATATTCTCTGCCCGGTGAACCTGTTCTGCCAGTCCTCTGCCCTGACATGCTATTTATAGCCACCTGCTATTTATAGTAAGTTCCTACTTTCTGACTTCAATAGCTCCGTTTTGCACGAGATTTCGCAACGATCTTGATAACGAGGGTTACTCACGATGCCAACCTGGTCGCGGGAGCCCGCTATTTATAAACCGTGCCACGACTTACTAAAATAGTAAGTTCTCAGATTTAAGCCCTCAAAATTTTGCGGCCAATTTTTTAGCGAGGTGTGTGACGCATGGTATTCGGATACTTCGTTTCGGCTATTTTTGGATTTTACCGCCTATAAAAGTGGAAACCCTAATTTGACTTGCATGTATCCCGAACGGTCTCCGTTTGACTTCGTTCCTTCTGCCTGTCGCTTTGTCTGCTGAACTGAAGTGTTGGGCGGCTGCCAGAGTGTACCTGCTAAAAATAGAAATTGTCTGAAAAGTGACTCATCCATTGCCGGATGGTTTTGCATGTCATATTGCCCGCGGGATCTCAAAAAACCCAGAAAAACCCAGAAAACTGGTCTGCATGCATGCACTGGCTAAAAATAGTAAGTCCTTAAACTTTGATCTTCTCCGCCTGCAAGTCACATCGTTGCGAAGCTCTCGAAAAACCCATAAAGAAAAACCCGACATGCATTGAAAAACACTGCATGCGAACCCTAAAAATAGCCTCAGAAGGCTGACCTCTGAAAGTGGTTGTCTCGGTTTGCATGTTACATCACAGCGAAGGTTTTGGAAAACCCAAAAGGATTCTCCAGACATGCATCTGAAAAGCTCATGTGGAAACCCTGAAAACGGCTCTTGAAGCCTGAACTGCCAAAATAGCAAAGAGTAAATACGTCCATCAAAATTTTATGTAGGCAACGGAATGTTGCAGGATCGGTGGAATTGGCGGGGAATTCCAAAATCTCAATAAATAGTCCCAAGTTGAATACTTACTAAAAATAGTAAGTTGCCGGAATATAGTGAAAATTTAGGGGGACTCTGCTGGAAGTCTTCTGACTGCTGCACTAAGCTTAGATTTCAATTTTATGACTCGGTTTGACCTTAAATAAGCCGGAAGGATGAAAACCCTAATTACACAGACTTAACCAAAATTTTAACCTGGGTCAAACAACGGGACATCCCCGGAAGGACCAGAGACCAGAGAGAGAGCGAACCAAAGCCAAAAGACCAGAATGGAGCAAAATTTAGGGGGTCCCCATCTTGATGGGGTGATGTGTGAAAAAAGGTCACAACCACCGATTGTCATTTGCCTCTTCATTTCGTCAGAATGCCTTCGCTATTGAGCTCGTGTATAGGCCATTTGTCCCTGACAATTGTGAAAATTGGCAGGTCTTTGATAATGATGATGATATCAAGGAATTCCTTTGCATGGGGGACAATTATAAAGAACTATTCTTTGAAGGAAGTACTTCTCCTTTCAAAGAGTCTATAGCGGAAGATTCCGAAGCAACGAAATTCGACATCATCCAGCTAAGAGGTATCAACATCCCCAAGGGTCTAGTATCCTTGGAGGACATATTTGTTAAACATGATAGACACGTGCAAGATCAAAGAAATTCAGCCAGGAAAACATTTGCTGATTATAGTCAAGTCAACATCGGCATCGAAGATAAGCCCCGGCTTGTTAACTTGGGAAAGTGTTGCACTGCGGAGGAAAGCGACAACTTTATCTCCGTGTTCAGGCAATACAGAGATGTCTTTGCATGGACCTATCAAGATCTGAAAGTCTTCACACCAAGGGAATTGTCTCATACAATTCCACTCAAGTCAGATATCAAGCCTTTTAGGTAGAAGCAAAGGCACTACAACCCGCATGTCCAAGACTCAATCTACGTGGAGGTACAAAAGATGGTGGACACCAAGATCATATTTCCAATCCATCATTCTACCTAGGTGTCCAATATCGTTCCTGTGCACAAGAAGAATGAAGAGATCTAGATTTGCGTCGACTTCAGGAACCTCAACCAATCGTCATTAAAGGATAATTATCCTTTACCTATTGTTGGCGTAAGAACTAACACCTCTGGAGTGTAAGTTTGTACGGACAGCTATGCACACTACGTAATGAGTGCTCTTCAAATTAGGAGGGGAAGCTCCCTCGTTGTGCTGGAATGCATGAAATAGAAAACTAAACTAATGTCCTATCTTTTTTGTTCTCAGCTGGTAGAGGCACAAGGTTAAGAAAACCTAGAACGTTGCAGCTAAGTATTTTCTGGTTTCGCAGATCATGTAACTACAACTAAGCTAACTTCTTTAATATCTATCCAATTTCCTCAAAAAACAGAGCATGAGGAAATGGAGCAGGAATGTATTGTACGATAAACTCCAGGTGCGGGCTCACAACATGAAGGCAAGGTAGGTGCAACTATTTGCTAATCCGGGAAGAAGTTTATTAAAACAAACAAATGGACGGTAAACCTGGTATAGCGTCACAACATGAAGGCAAGGTAGGCGCAACTATTTGCTTGGCTGAATGAGTCTACTATAACACACATCATACGATAAGCTTTGAGTACAGTTTCGCAACATGAAGGCAAGGTAGGCACAACTATTTGCTCTTCTGAATAGGCTTATAATAAACAAAACAAAAGGTAAGCAACTGGGACAGTAGATTGTATAGACGCAACACGCATGCAATAACGATCAAACCAGCAACCCCATTTAACTAAGATCGAATAAACACCATGACAATAACATGAAGGCAAGGTAGGCGCAGCAATTTATTATAACAGCAATTACTCTTTGAACAGATACAATAATAGCAATACTACAGGCAAGGTAGGCGCAGCATGTATGCTATCAAGCAAAAGTTAAATTACAAATGAGCTTAAAGCTCTTATTTATAGACTTCAAGGTGTAGGCAACCCTAAAATCACCTTGAGTCAACTAAAGTCTTGCAATGCATGCAAGATCTTATTCCTAAACCCTAATTGAATGAAACTATACAGTTAACTGGGAAACTATCATCAGTTAACTGAAACATCTAATCTAAATGGACAAGGTGCAACATGCACGTCCTTATTGAAAGCAAGTCAACTGGAATGCTATCATCAGTCAACTGAAAAAATCTAATTTAATCTCCAAGTATATGTAGATATTTCCAAGAAAGACATGGCATGCAATGTGTAACAACCTGTTAACTCGGAAAGAAGCCTCGAGTTTAACTCCTGTGTCTAATGTCTATCTTGGAAAAGGTGGGACGCCTTGAACTGAAGTTCACTGACCCTGATCTCGAGCAAGTAACCCCTCCACGAGGTTAGTGACTGCATCACCATCTAGAGGTCGTCACATGTCTCAACTGTCAATTCACTGCTTCTTAGCAACTCAAGCAAAACTGAAAATCTCTGTATACTTAAACTGGCCCTTCACTGGCTGGTAACTATGGCGGCTTTGTAACTGAAGTGATGGCCACTGTTTCCTCTGCAGCTTGATGCTTCTCACGTTTTTCATGCTTTTCTTTATGGAAGAGTGTTGCATGATGAAACTGCGAACTCTTTGGTTGTGAGAAATACAAATGAACATGCTGCATACACAGAAACCCAACGGTATCAACCCTCTAAACTGGCCTTGGAAGACAATCAGCTATACGAGACATGAAACCATGTGAACTTGAGTGACTACTCTTGTCAACCTTTCCGATGCGCTTGATACAAATCAATGTCAGCTTTTCTGATGAAATCATGAATTAAGACTGACTTGGTCTTGAATTCGTTCTGCGTGAACTACATCCTGAAAAACTCGCCTGTTGACTGTGAACATGGCTATATTCTGACAACTTCTCCAAAAAACCAAAAATCTCTCCTAATGAGGCTAAAAATAGCTTGTCGGAGGGCAATTTTCACAGAAAATTTTGAGACGTGGGTTTTATGTAGAATCAAATTCTAAGATGACCCACAATGTCAGAATTGTGAAAAAATGTGATTTAGGCCCGCATGCAAAAGGTTTTCAGTTGAGATCTGAGGGGCTGTGAGGACATTTTTTCCCGAGAAAATCTGAGATATGGGTTTTGTCCAAAAGATATTTCTAAGACAACCCACAACGTTAGATTCGAAAAATATCGACTTCTACTCCACCATGCAAAGGAATTTCACTTCAGAAAATCAAAGCCTCAAGAACTGATGCTCTGGAACAAATTTTTCTTGAAAATTCTAGCACATGGGTTTTGCTGAGAAAGCAATTCTGAATCAACCCAGATGATTTGTTTTGCCAAAAACGCCAATTCTTCAAACATGTGAGAAAATTTTAAGACGAGAAGATGGAAGAAATCTAGAGAAGAAGAAAGATGTTTTTTAATTTTTATTTATTTATTATCTTCTTCTGTCAAAATCGCCACTCTGCCTTGAATTCTGCTGATGAATCTTGACTTGTACCTGCAAAAGAATATTTTTTATGCCTTCACAACTGACCGCTGAAGAAATTCGCCCAACTCTGGAAAGAATTCACCTCTGCTCAAGCTGGATGAATGAAATGATGAATGCCATGCTTGCATAACTAGAGCAAAATCGTACTACAAAAGCAAGACTGCAAGCTCAAACCCTAACTGTGAAGAAGGAATCCGATTGGCCCTTTACCAGTTGAACTGCTGCTGTCTCTGAGTCTTTAGACTAAAAATAATATTTTAATTTCAAAGCATGCAAAGAACTAAAAGTGGCACCAATATTTATCTTTGAAGAAATTCGTCACTTTTTAATGCCTTGCATGCAAAAATATTATTTTTATCATTTTGCCAAAAATAGCATCTTGTTGTGCTCAACACACTTCCCTGATTCTAAAAAGTCAAATTTTGATCTTTTAGGCTTCCATTTGCAAGAGTTATGAGATTTTTGAGAATCTCCTATTTTGTAGCTGACTGCAAAGTTACAACTGACCATGTTCAGCTCTGATTTCTGGCTGACTGACTGAGCCTGCGACTGTGCTGAGATATCCACTGCGAAGCCTGCATGACAAGGATGAAATGTCTGCTGGGAACAACAACTGCTAAAATCATCATCTGATACCTTAGAAAATTAGGCGCCTCTGATTAAATTGATGTTTTGACTCCAGACTTAGTCATTTCTTCGTTCTGCCTTCTGATGCTTCAAACTGCCGTTGACGGTGAATGATGAACTCCACTGACTGAATAATGGATTCATTGCATGACTAGAAGTACTCTGCATCCAATGACTGTATATGAGGGATTTGAAAATTGTATTAAGAACCCCAAAAGAATGAGCGCCCCTATTCTGTGATAGCTCAAACACCATTTTGACAAAAGTGTGATTTTCAACTGAACACCATACTTTGACCCTTGATACCGGGAACTGGAATGTTCCGATACGCGTGCCGTCTGTCTTGCTGTATAGTTTGGTCAACTTGCAAGAGATGTTCTTGGAGACGACGAAGCCAGAAAATTGCTTTTAAGGCCTCTAAAAGAAAATCGCCTTTTTCAAAGAAAATAATATTCTTACACTTAGTCATTTTTTGAATTGCCTTCAATCAGCTCTTCTTCACAGTATTATCATCTTGACCTCGCACGTACGAGCATTCGCCAAATCCCGGAGGCTGTCGGCTAGACTCGTTGGATAGCTTGAGTAATTGCACACAAGTCTTGTGAAGACTGTAATTGCAAATAACCCCGTCTGGCAGGCCTAAAGGAGAATCGCCCCTAGCCTACAGCTGTGCAGCTTTGTGTAGCTACGCTTCACCATCCTCTGTTTTACATGCTCGGTAGGACCTCTGTCACAGTTACTCAGAACATCGGATCGCCTTGTGAACGGATACACTGCAAAGCTGGACTGAGCTGGAAGAGATCTCAGGAAGACCTCAATTGCAAATTCATCCATCAAACAGGTCTTATTCAGGATCGCCCCTGGGCTACAGGGGAGCGGATTTGCATTCTGAAAAACTTCTTATGACATGTATCCTGCCTACAATTTCCACTTCTAATGCTGATAACTGGATTTCTGTACTGGATACGCTTCCGCTTGATAGCTCGTTGAAAAGCTAAACTAATTCTGCAAAGACTGAAACCATCAAAACACACATGCATCTAGATCTGGGCCTTCAAAAAGAAAATCGCCCTTGGGCTAGAAGGGAGCGGATCTGCATTTCTAGACTGCCTCCTTGTGAGAAAACACTCTTCGCAACCTCTGCTTCTGTCTTCGTTTGCCGGAGTTCTATAACTCGGATAATCTTGCTTCATGGCTAGTCGGAAAGCTGACTGAAAACATAAAACAATGAATGTGTTCTTAATCCAAAACAATCAAATCTTGACCTTCAAAAGGAAGGGCGCCCCTAGGCTACAGGGGAGCGGATTTGTTTTGAATTCATTGATTTTCACCATTTTATGCTTTGCAAACGCTGTATCCATCCCTGCGGTTGACCATGTCGAAGCGTTGTGACTGCTGAGGTGTGTGGATGACTATACTTCATCATTTTCACATGTACGGACACTATAAAGTTGATTTGCACGTTGATTGCGCAAGTGTCTACTACGTTACATAGTGAAAAGTTCTCAGACTTAGAATATTTTAGCACTTTTTGCCAATCTGAAAATCCCCTCCATCAAAAAGCATTATTTCCAACATCTTTTATCATAGAGCGTTCCTCTTTGAGTTTCAGGCTTAGATATTGATACCTGGTACTGGCCAACTGCCATTGATGACCCCGAAGATCCTAACTTTTCTCCTAAAAAAGTGAAAACTACCCACCAGCCTTAAACTGACTTTTAATTGAAACTGATTTCACCACTGTGATTGTGATGTGAAATAAGCCAATCAAAATTAATTTCAGCCAATTCTGACAAGTTCCTATTTTTTAGGGTTTCGGGCTAAAAATGGATTTCAGAAACCCTAATTTTCAAAATTTTCAAATTTTGCCAGTATCTTCCTGGCATCACACTAACTAAAAGCCCATACTTTATTTGCCCAAAAACAGAGTTTTGACCCCACTTTTACAAGGTTTAGACCATTTTAAGCAAAATGCCTTAATGAAGCAAAAATTTTGGTTTGGGTACAACATCATATTTCCAATCCATCATTCTACCTAGGTGTCCAATATCGTTCCTGTGCACAAGAAGAATGAAGAGATCTGGATTTGCGTCGACCTCAGGAACCTCAACCAATCGTCATTAAAGGATAATTATCCTTTACCTATCATGGAGCATAACTTGCAGACGGTTATCGGATCGGAGATGTTGTCATTGCTTGACGACTTTTTCGGATACAATCAAATTGCCGTGGCTAAGGAGGATCAGATCAAGACAGCATTCACCACTTCGTGGGGAACGTTCGCCTATGAGAGGATGCCCTTTGGCCTCATCAACGCCAGTGCCACCTTTCAACAAGCCATGGACTTGGCGTTTGGAGATCTAAAGAATAAAGTGATAGTTGTCTACCTTGATGACCTTACCGCTTTCTCAAGGAAGCGGCAAGATCATTTTCAACACTTAGTGAAAGTGTTCGAGAGATGTAGGTATCACCATATATCTTTAAATCCCAAGAAATCTATCTTTGTTGTGACGAAAGGAAAACTACTGGGCCATATTGTCTCCAAAGAGGAAACTCGAATCGATCTAGATCGAGTGGATTCAATCAAGAACCTATCTCTCCCAACCAATACTACTCAAGTGCATTCCTTCTTCGGAAAGGTAAATTTCATACGAAGATTTGTACTTGATTTCTCAGAGTTGACTAAGAATATATTGGCGATGATGAAGAAGACGACTGCCTTCAAATGGAAAGACAAAGGAAAGGAGGCATTTGTCAAGATAAAAGAAGCCATCAGTAAGGCACCAGTACTGGTTCGACCTGATTTCAGTAAGGAATTCATTCTTTACTGTTACGCGTCAGAATACACCCTCTTTGCCATACTAACACAAAAGCTGAACAAAGAGACGGAATCGCCGATTGCCTTCATGAGCAGTAGTTTCAAGAGCAGTGAAGTTCGATACTCTTAGATTAAAAAGAACGCCTATGTCGTTGTCAGAGCTATGAAATTTTTTAGATTCTATATCTTAAATTCTCACACAACAGTGTATGTTACCGACCTTGCAGTTAAGAGTATTCTCACACAACAGGAGATGGGAACTAAAAGAGGCAACTGGATCGCCAAGGTCCAAGAATATGACTTGGATATCAAGCCGACCAAACTCGTCCACGGGAGAGGTCTATGTCAGCTCATGGCAGAAGACGGTGATCTAAAGCATCAAGCGGTTGATGGTGAGGTAGGAACAAAAATTGAAGAAGACCTTCCAATGGTCTTACTGGTTGATTCTGCGGAGGAATGGTACTCAGAGCTATGGTACTGTGCAACCTATGGAGAATGTCCAACTCACTTGGACAAACAACATAAAAGAACCCTGAGGTTAAGAGCACAAAACTATGTGTTGCGAGGCAACGTTCTATACAAGCGTGGGCTTGATGGGGCATTCTTGCTTTGCGTCAGTAGAGACCAACAACGACGGTTGTTGGAATCATTTCACAATGAGGCGTGTGGTGGCCACTTTTCATCAAGGGTCATAGCATTCAAAATTCTGCGGGCACAGTTCTTCTGGCCAACTTTGTTCCGCGATGCATATGAATGGGTGCGCAAGTGTCAGCAGTGCCAACATTTTGTTGGCAAACTCAAGCTAGCATCCATTCCATTAAGGCCGGTGATCATAGATTCTCCATTCCAACAATGGGGTATTGACTTCGTACGTCCAATAAACCCACATTCCAGTAAGGGACATGTCTATGTCCTTACGGCAACAGATTACTTCACCAAATGGGTTGAGGCAGTTCCTACGAAGAATGCTACTTCCGAGGTTGTGTGCAGTTTCCTCAAAGAAAATATCATCACACGTTTTGGACTACCAAGAAAGATCATGACCGACAATGCTACTAGCTTCTCATCAGAGGAGTGAGTGGAATTCTGTTTTGACTATGGCATCACACTGTCCCATTCTTCAGATTACTATCCACAAGGCAACAGATAGGCCGAGTCATCTAACAAGAACATAGTCACGATCGTGCACAAGATGGTTGAATCCAATCAACGGGCTTGGCACACTAAGCTATACGACACTCTTTGGGCTGATAGATCACGCCCAAGAGAGCTATCGACACTAAAATTTACACTCTCAAAATTTTTTGATTTTTCAAAAACAAATACAATGTAACCAACACCCGTTAAGGTTAGCTTAACCCAAAACGTTGCATGAAAGAACTCTAACCAAGAATGCGCCCTAAAACCACTTAAGGAGGAGGGGCGGGCATATGGTCAGAGGATCCCTAGGATCTACTAAATCAAAGTTTCAAAGATTACAACTGAAAGAGAGAGTCTAAACTCAACACCAAGAATGTGCACTCAAGATCCTTTAACAGGCGAGGTGCTAACATATGGTGGAGTGCTAATTGTTGAATTTAAAGAAGATAGGCGGATAACCAGCCATGAGAGAATTTTCCACACTACCACCAAACAATGGGGGGAAAAGATTAAAATTTAAACACTTCATCTGCTGCGGTAGGCATCCACTCAAGAGTGGGAATTCTCCACTTTTCAGTGGGTAAGATGAGAGATACAAGTTTATTCTCCACACTGGCGGTAAACCATCCAGGGGTACATAATGTTTGCTTTAGAAATTACAAGTAAATGCAGCAATAACATATGGTTGGATTAGTACTACTAATTCACAACCTTACAACCAAATAATTGCAATTTATGAGTATTACAATGATAGACAAAGTCACAATGTGAAGAATGATTATCTCAAACTAGAAAGCTCTTAAACACTGAAAAAAAAGCTAAAATCTGATCTCTTTGAAGTCTGATAATTAGAATCAGCAAATTGAAACTGTAAATCAGCAACCTGTGAATCAATGAAATGCTTATATCTTAATCATTTTACCTCCGAATTGCATGAAACCAAGTGCAATGAACCTTTGAAGGATAGGCGCCCATGTCATGATGAAGAAACAACTCCAAAAACCCAGCATTTATTTATTGGTTGAATTCCCAATGCACACAGGAAGGTACAACCCTAGCAAGGGCGATTTGGCTAGTAAAAATCACACACTTTGAAATAAAATCTGAAAATTGCTAATAAGGGTCACCATGACCTTAGCAATGATATTATTGAATGCCCATAACGAGAATAAAATCCAACAAGAAGCTGTGAGTAAAATCAATTAGGTGTTATCTTGCAAACACGAAATTGAATTGATACTAGGAGGTCACCATTCCTCGAAGTGCAAAATGTGTAGTCATTTCGACAACATAATTTTAGCATAAACATGAGATACCAAAAGCTGGAGCAAAACTTCTCTTTTATAGAAAAAGAGGTGACTTTTCACATTCTCAAAACTCCTCCAAGAAAGAGATGCCAAAAGTTCCCTTTTTGAAATATTTAATAATTCATAAATATTAAATCCCTCATAAAATGGCGTCCACTTCAAGGCATAAATAAACTTTATTAAATGTTTAATATTTCCTTCATGAAGGCATCCCCCTTCATGGCCACCTTTTAAACACAACTTAAAGTTAATGAGCTAGGCCAAGGGGTCAACTTGAAATTAAAACATTAATGCCTTGAAATATATTATTTCACCAAATGAGGCTTTTAAGCTAGAACTGAAAACACCTTATTGCTCCGACTGAAAAGAAGACTAACTGAAGTGCTGACAACTGAGATACTGCCAAGAATAGAATTTACTATAAATAGTAAATTTCGAGAAATGCCACAAAACCCTCCAAACAAGGAAACCCTGATTTGCACATCTGAGTAGCCTATGTATTTCCGGAAATAGGCTAAATTCAAATGAAGAGCATAGGGCGAAAATGGGGACATTACAATCACTTGCCCCTTCGTTATCATGTATGGCACTGAGGCGATGCTACCCATCACTTTGGAGTTGTTAGCTTTGTAGCTGGCATCTGCAGTAGAAGATGAAGAGTTCAAGGATCCAATCCAAAAGTGCATCTTGTGTCTGACACAACTACAAGAGGAGAGGGTGGAGGTCGTTGATAAGATCACTTAGCATCAAGAAAGAGTGAAGAAGATATTCGACAAGAAGGCTCGGCAACGGGACTTCGAGATTGGAGACAAAATCCTGTTGTGGGACAAGAGACACGAACCAAAGGGAATGCACGGAAAATTTGACTCCCTATGGCTGGGCCCGTTCCTGATCCATGATGTTGCAGGAGAGAATTCCTACATTCTCTCACATTCAGACGGAAGGCTTTTCCCACTACCCTACAGTAGGCAATACTTGAGGCATTTCATCCCTTCGGGGATGGGGTGAGTATTTTGTAAATAATTTTTTCGCTTTAATGTTATGTTGTTATGTTTTTCCCCGTTATGTAAAGTATTGTCGTGTTTTAGGTGATTTCGTAGGTAGTCTTGTTTTAGGTGAATAAATAGGTGAGCCCCAATAAAAGGAGGTGAACTTCAGTTCTTGTGTGAATTAGGAAATAAATCCTGACTCCATTGCCCAACTAATAAGAGTACTTGTCTACGAAACTTGAGATTCTCGGTTCTTCTATGTCGTAGGTATCTGACATGGTCACCAGACGGAGCCTAATGTTGTACCCAAAATAAATGTTTGGCATTCTGCTTAAATTGAGCTAAATCATGTAAAAATGCCGTCAAAAGTTTGTTTTAGGTCAAACCAAACATAAGGTTTTTGTGGGTTTCTGTCAAGGAACCTATGGTTAAAATTATGAAAAACTGAAAATTAGGGTTTGTGCCCCTATTTTTAGGGAAACCCCCGAAAATAGGATCTTCCCGGAAATGATTGAAAATGATTTTGATAGGGTTAACCGACTTCATGATCACATTGATCAAGTCAGAATCATCAAAAGACATGTTTTACTCTGGTGGGTCTATTCTCGTTTTTCAGGAACAAAGTTAAGAGCTTTGCAGCCATTAATGGCAGATTGGCTAGTACCAGATGCTGAAAGCTAAGCTTCAAAAGCTCCAATGAAGAAGCCATGGTGGAAAAGGTTAAAAAGGAAGTTGGTCGATGAAGGAGATTCTCAAAACGAAAAAGGTTAAAATTTGGCTTTGGAAGGTGGACACTTTACTACCAAGGAGGAAAAAAAAGTCAATAGTTGAAAAGGCGCCCCTCTTGAAGAAAGGAGCCCTTTGATCTCAAAGGGCAAATGCAGTCACCTAACACCTTCAAAGCAGTCATCTTCTTCACGTTCGTGCTGGCTAATCAACTCATCATAGAGCGAGATCATCTGATTCAGGGATCATTGGCAAAACGTCAACGAAGTATGGAGAGTCTGCAAGCAATGAACAAGGCAAATCAGAGAACTTCATAGCAAAAGCGCCCCTGCTGGCCAGCGACGCCCCTCATTTCAAGGCATCTGATGAAGCTATCAACAGTTGCTCTATACAAGGTATTTGTCCAACTCTCTCCCAGCTTCGTGATCAATCCAACTGTGTGTTCACAAGACATGTCAAACAATCAGATGTTGTAAGATCAAGCAGAAAACACCAAAGTTGAAGACTGAAAGAACATGCCAAGAAATTGGCTAAGAACAGAAGAAAAGCGCCCCTCTTGAAGAAAGGCGCCTTTCTTTGGAACATGTAGATGCAACCTGATTGCTCACTGACCTCTAGGATGATCTCCCCCGCTTTGACCGATCTTGACAACGAAACTATCAGCGAGAACATCTGACAAATTAGTCATCTGAAGGCGGAGGTCAAAGCAGGGAGTTTATAACATGGATATAATCAGTCAAAAGGTCAAAGGCGCCCCTGCTGGCCAAGGGCGCCCTTGGATTTGAAGGACCTAAACTTGCTACTAGAAGCCAAGAAGTCAATTGTCCTTTCGAGGACTGAGCTAGTTACCCGATGCACAATCAAGCAAAGTTATCCGACTCATCAATCGACAGGAACGTCAGATTAAAGCACAGAGGGTCTAAAATGGCCAAAACGAAGAACAGTCATGAAAATTGACTAAGGCAAAGCTGAAAGCGCTCCTCTTGGAGAAAGGCACCCTTTAATTTGGAGGCTCAAAC
>CM021104.1:252970617-253013566 GCA_007115665.2 Sequoiadendron giganteum | reverse complement strand
CCTAATATATGTGAATTTCGGGAATTGGATGGGCCAATACCCATATTCCTCAATCAGCGTCTGTGCTTCTTTAGATATTCTCTGCTGCGTCCTTTGCTGAAGCGTCCTTGCAATGTGCATCGTGAATGCATCATTTGCCCGTTTATAGTTGGCAATGTTAGCCAAATGTAGCTGTGTGCAGGCTTCATGAATTTTGAATTGACCAGGGGCACAGTCGATTGGCTCTTTGTACGAAATCCCTCTGTACTTAGTCATTCTGGCCATATGAGCTCATGTAGAAAGTCTTCGTCACCTTCAAGCTCCTGAATTGCTCATCGATGTGGTTGCTAATCATCCTAGCCCAATCGACACACTCTTTTCCTTCCAGGATGATCTCGATGAAGTAGAACATCCAAGGCTCGAAAATGTAAGCCTGTGCACTCCCATTTACCCGGCTCAACATCATTATCAAATCACAGTATTCTTGTTTCACGTCCTCGGCAATTATCTGCTTTGGGAGCTTAGTGCGGGGTGGCCTCGACTTCTGCATCCAAACTCTGTTGATGACTGCAGTGACTCTTTCGAAAGAGGAAGAGTACATCTTATCTGCCCTTTTGTTTGTCCTGTATAACATCTCCTCAGTAGTTGGAATCCCAAATGCCTCTCCGATGGCATCCGGCGTGAAGTTGGCGAGCAGTTTACCATCCGGAGAGACAATCGTCCTACGTTCTGGCTTGTAGTGATTGGCGCATTCCATAATTAGCTCCGGACACTGAATTGCTGGCGGAAAACTAGCAGCTGCGTAGATTCCACTCTTCATTATATTATGTGCCGTGACTGATGGTTGATAGCCCCCTAGCCCGAACATCCTCGATTTGAGTGCATTTAGATTAAATGAACCAAGGTTGGTGTCATTTAATCCCGCCAACTTTGAAACTATTGCTGACTTTGGGAGAAATGGCTTAGCGAGCCTTTTAATCATTGCCTGCCGGGATGAGCCAGCCTTGCCTGCCTCAGTGTTTGCAGCTCTGCCTGCGGCTCTGCTTGTTCCTGCAACATCCTTTGCGCCAGCCATCTCAAACTATATAAAAATCTCCGAGTTTAGAGACAACTCTCAGCAACTGCACTTCTGACTGGTGAAGAAAAAACGCAGCAAGCTAATACTTTCAGCAATGTAGCTAATTTCTCCAGCACAAATAGTTCGAACCTTGACTTCACTTTGTCAACTTCAGCAGTTAGAGGAATAAAGAGTTGCCAGCAATATGAAATTTCAACTTCCTCAACCTCTCAACGTTTAAACTTCGCAGCAACTCCACTTTCAGCTCTTTGATAATTAAATTCTCCAGCAACTCCGGAAAATAACTTCAACCTTCAACTTCGAAGTTGCAGCAACACACTTTCAGCTTCTCGAAAGAAAGAGTCTCGGCAAATGAAAATTTCTCCAGCACTTCGCACTTTCAGCAACTCAACACTCCGAAATAAAATAAACTCTCACAGAATTTCTCTCCTCAACCACTTGGAAAATATTTCAATCTCTCAAGAACTTCTTCAGCAACTTCAACTTCGAAACAATGTGAGGAGAAATGAGAGAAGAGATTGTTTAAATAACTTTTCCGGAGAATCCTGCTAAGTAGTGCTGGGGCTATTTTTAGCACCTTCATCAATTTTCCACTTCTTCGTTCGGAATCTTCTAATTCAAGCGCAGTAGTGGGCTAGTCGTCAGCCGGTCATTATGGCAGTTGCCATTAATAATGATTCCTTCTTCTTCAAATTTCGAATTTTCCTCTTAGTCTGCCAGTTAACAGCTCGTGAGAAAAACAATCACTTGAATTCCATTTTAAAATCTCGCAGTGTTTAAATAAATTCAACTCGAAAAAATTCGTGGGAGTTGTAAATATATTTCCAACTTTTAAAATGTCTGTCATTTAAATCCTCAGTTTCATAAAATTTGCCTTAGACATTTTAAATTCTCTCATTAAAATGTTCAACTCCGAGTGATTAGAAAATTATATGCGTGCTCGAAATAATTCGTCCTTTGAGATTTAACTTCCGTTAGGAAAATAATCTAGGCAAAACGAATCTCCTCTGAAAATATTAAAATTTCCCTTAGGAAATTAATTTTAAAATTTCCCAACCCATGGGTGCCTTTTAAACGGGTTCATTTGATTTTCACTTGACCCATGGAAAATATTCATCGATATCCAATCTTCCCCTTGAAAAATATTCGTCAACTTTCAACTGCTTTTGGGAAATTTTAAAACTCATCAAATCATCCTTCCATGCCAAGGGCGTATTTTCCCCAGTGAAATGTTATTTTGCTTTTAGAAAATATTTCTAACATTTTCTCTACCATAGGCGTATATTTTTGATGAAATATTTATTTCATTTAAAAAAAATCCTCACTTTACACCTCTGGCGCACTTGACCCCTTGGCATTTATTTTTTCGCGACTTAGAAATTTTCTCCTGTTCTCTTGATTATCCTGGGCGTATTTCTCTCAGTGATGTTTTATTTTGCTAGCTTTTACCCTTGCCATGCCTTAGAAACATTTTCAATCAAGGGCGTATTTAGCATGAGCCACTTTCATTCTCCACACTTAGAAAAATTTTAAAAAAAAAATCTCCACTTCAACTTGGGCGCATATTCATGTGTCTACTTCCATTTCGTGCCTTAGCATCTTATTGCCTCCTGGGCGTATTTTACTCATGCAAGCCTTGATTTCTCACTTAGAAAATACTCAAACACTTTATTCATCTTGGGCGCATTTCATAGGGTTAACTTTTTATATTTCTCATACTTAAAACCCCTTCTAACTCATCCTCTTCATGGGCGCATTTAGAGGGTCAAGCTCCCATTTTCCATGCCTTAGAAAATTTCAAGACCTCCTCACCTTGAGGGCGCATTTCACTAGGTGAGCTTTCACTTTCCACGCCTTAGAAACATTTTCAAGGCATCACTACCCTTGGGCGCAAATGAGGTGTTGCACTTTCGTTTTCATGACTTAGAAACTTTTATATCCTCACCTTCCTTGAGGGCGCATTTTGACCTCTCTACTTTCATTTTATGCCTTAGGAAAATTTCGGCCATCTCCTCTTCATCATGGGCGCAAATGCTAGGCCAAGCTTCCATTTTCTCTTGAGGGCGCATTTCACCCTTGACACTTTCGTTTGTATGCCTTAGAAGAATTTGAAGGCACTTCCAAGGTGGGCGCATTTACAGGTGTCCACTTTGGTTTTCATGCCTTAGGAAATTTGAGAGAGTCATCAAGGTGGGCGCATTTCCTTGGTCTACTTTCGTTTTCATGACTTAGAAACTTTTCACCTCTCTCCTTCCTCTTTGGGCGCATTTTGAGGTATGAGCTTCTGTTTTATGCCTTAGGCGTTTTGAAGGCATCTCTTCTTGAGGGCGCATTTTGATGGGTCTACTTTTATTTCTGCCTTAGACAATTTTCAAGCCTCTGCCTGTTCCTGCTCTTGCATTCTATTTTTAGCAAGTTGTGCTATTTTTAGCAAATCCCTTGATTTTCAACCTCTAAGGCTCCGTTTTGCCTGAAAATTTCATCAGATGATATTCTCTACCTGGTGAACCTGTTCTGCCAGTCCTCTGCCCTGACATGCTATTTATAGCCACCTGCTATTTATAGTAAGTTTGACTTTCTGACTTCAATAGCTCCGTTTTGCCTGAAAGTTGCAACGCTTTATCTTGATAGCTTGAGTGCTACTCTGATGCCAACCTCGGGTGCAGACCTGCTATTTATAGCCACCTGCTATTTATAGTAAGTTTGACTTTCTGACTTCAGTAGCTCTGTTTTGCCTGAAAGTTGCAACGCTTGATCTTGATAGCTTGAGTGCTACTCTGATGCCAACCTCGGGTGCAAACCTGCTATTTATAGCCGTGCCCTGACTTACTAAAAATAGTAAGTTCTCCGACTTTGCTCAAATTTTGCCAGCAGGTACCTTGAAGTGTGCTGACATGGGTGGGGTACTTTGTTTCGGCTATTTTTGGATTTTACCCCCTATAAAAGTGGAAACCCTAATTTGATTTGCATGTATCCCGAACGGTCTCCGTTTGACTTCGTTCCTTCTGCATGTCGTTCTGCTTGCTGAATTGGAGTGTTGGGCGGCTGCCGGAGTGTACTTGCTAAAAATAGAAACTGTCTGAAAAGTGACTCATCCACTGCCGGATGGTTTTGCATGTCATATTGCCCGTGGGATCTCAAAAAACCCAGAAAAACCCAGAAAACTGGTCTGCATGCATGCACTGGCTAAAAATAGTAAGTTCCTCAAAACTCGATCTTCTCCGCTTGCAAGTCACACCGTTGCGAAGCTCTCGAAAAACCCATAAAGAAAAACCCGACATGCGTTGAAAAACACTGCATGCGAACCCTAAAAATAGCCTCCGAAGGCTGAACTCTGAAAGTGGTTGTCTCGGTTTGCATGTTACATCACTGCGAAGGTTTTGGAAAACCCAGAAGGATTCTCCAGACATGCATCTGAAAAGCTCATGTGGAAACCCTAATTTGACTCTTACAGCCTGAAATGCCAAAAATAGCAAGTCGTCTGATCTGACTCAAAATTTACGTGTAGGCAGCTTGATGTTACCCGGATGCAGTGGAACTGACAAAATTCCAAAATCTCAATAAAATAGTCCCAAATTGAATACTTACTAAAAATAGTAAGTTGCCGGAATACAGTGAAAATTTAGGGGGACTCTGCTAGAAGTCCTCGGACTGCTGCACTAAGCTTAGATTTCAATTTTATGACTCGGTTTGACCTTAAATAAGCCTGAAGGATGAAAACCCTAATTACATAGACTTAACCAATATTTCAACCTGGGTCAAACGACGGGACATCCCCGGAAGGACCAGAGACCAGAGAGAGAGCGAACCAAAGCCAAAAGACCAGAATGGAGCAAAATTTAGGGGGTCCCCATCTTGATGGGGTGATGTGTGAAAAAAGGTCACAACAGGACCCCCTAGTTTTTGCTCCATTCTGGTCTTTTGGCTTTGGTTTTGGGTTGTTTTGCATCTCTCTCTCTCTCTCTAATTTTTCTGTCCTTCTGGGGATGTCCCATCATTTGACCTAGTTGGAATTTTGGCTAAGTCTATGAAATTAGGGTTTTCATTCTTTAGGCTAGTTTGAAGTCAAATTGAGTTGGAAAATTGAAATCTGAGCTTGGTACTACAACCAGGAGGCTTCAGGCAGGATCCCATCAAATTTTCACTAAGTTCTGACAACTTACTATTTTTAGTAAGTACTTAATTTGAGGTCTTTTCCTTAGGATTTTGGAAATTCTGACTGCTTCAACACATTTAGGGCACTTCAATGAGCTTACACGCAAAATTTGAGCAAATTTAGACAACTTGCTATTTTTAGCAGTTCTAGCTTCGAGGCAGTTTTTAGGGTTTGCATGTATAATTTCTCAATGCATGTCAAGATATTCTTTTTGGGTTTTTTGAGAGCTTCGCAATGATGTGACATGCAAGTCAAAATGATGATTTACTATTTTTAGCAGATGCCCGCATGCAGACCAGTTTTTTGGGTTTTTTTGGGTTTTTTGAGATCTCTTGGGCAATATGACATGCAAATACATCTGTTAATCAGTTGATTACTTTTCCGACACTTACTATTTTTAGCAGGTTCACTCCAGGCAGTCCCAGCACTTAAGATTCACGAACAAAGCAGCATGCAACAGAAACGGAGTCCAACGAGGATCATTCGAGGCACATGCAAGTTAGATTAGGGTTTCCTACGTTAATGCCTAAAAAGAGGGGCAAAACTCAAGAAAAATGAAAAACGAATGTATCCCATCACGATCAGCATCCTTCAAGTAGTCTACTGGTAAAATTTGAGCGCAATTCGAGCACTTACTATTTATAGTAAGTCACCTCGAGAACGGGGCTATAAATAGCGGGTCAGCACGAGGGGCAGATGTGAATAGGTTCACCAAGCAATGAGGACCACATGGTGAAAATTTCAAGTCAAATAGAGTTGTCGAGGTCAGGAAATCAAGAGGTTACTAAAAATAGAAACCATGGGCAAGCCAGTCAAAATCGGCTAAGTATTCAAGAGCCACCCCAGAAGTTTACTCAGCACTCCAGATGAAGAAAACGCCTAAGGCATGGAAAAATAAAAGCAGGCACCCTCAAGTGCGCCCAAGCTCATGTGAGTGATACAAAATCCTCTAAGGCAAGTGAAATGGAACCACCTCCCTTCAAATGCGCCCTCAAGCAAGGAGTGAGGTGAGAAAATTTTCTAAGTGAAGAAAATTAAAAGCAGCACCCCTAGAATGCGCCCTCAAGGACATAGAAGTTTTCAAAAGTTTCTAAGTAAGATAAAATGAAAGCTCATGGGCTGAAATGCACCCTTGAGGGAAGTGGAGGTGAAAAAATTTTAAGTGTTGGAGAAATGAAAGCACACCCTTCCATATGCGCCCAAGCAAGGAGTGAGGTAAGAAATAATTCTAGGTAGTGAAAATGAAAGTGGCCCCTCTCAAATGCACCCTAAAAGGGATAGATGACTTGGAAAAAATTTCTAAGAAAGAAAACATGAGTGGCACCTTCAAAATGCGCCTAAGGTTGAGGAAGCAAGACATGAAAATTTGCCTAAGTTATAAAATAAAAGAAGGCACCGTCAAATGCGCCCTTGAGGGAAGGAGCTGGTGGGAAATTTTATCCCAGGCATGAACGTGAGAGTAGACCCCTCCATATGCGCCCAAGGTGGGAAGCTGAGTGAAAGTGTTTGAAATTTGCCTAAGGCATTAAAAATGATGCTAGAAGGAGTAAAATGTGCCCATCATGTAAGGAGGTGCTTAAAGAATTTTCTAAGGCATCAAATGGAAGCTCAAGGGTGGAAATGCGCCCAAGGTGGCAAGGTGAGTTGGAGAGATTAAAATTTCACTAAGGCATGGAAAATGGAAGCTCATGGGGTGAAATGCACCCAGCAATCAAATGGAGGTAAGAAAATATTCCAAGGCACTAACATGGAAGCTAGACCTTCCAAATGCTCCCATGAGAAGTGAGGTGAAGAAAAACGCCTAAGGCATGTTAGATGAAAGCCCATGGGGTGAAATGCACCCAGGCAAGGAGTATGAGATAAGAAAATGGTTAAGTCAACAATATAAAAGCATCCCCCTCCATATGTGCCCATCTCATGAGGCAAGTTAGAGAGAATTCCTAAGGCGTTGAAATGAAAGCACATACTCCTATATGCGCCCAACAATCAAATTGAGGGTTGAAAATGTTCTAAGGCACAAAATGAGGTGCCACGAGGTGAAATGCGCCCACAAGGTGGGTTGGTGATTAAAATCTTCTAGGGCGTGAAGATGGAGATTTTTCTAAGGAGAAAATACGTCCAAGATGCAGGAAGATTAAATAAACATTGGTGAAAAATATTTTCAAGGGCGAGAAAAATTAAATGTACCCCTTCGTGTACCCTATGAATAATAAGGTTGAAAAATATTTTCTAAGGGGGAGATTGAATATTTTTCTAAGGGGAAATGGATTAAAATGCCCTGGTGGACACCTGGATTATAGTGGATGAAAAAGCAGATAAAATTGTCTAAGGCTCAACTGATAAAGTTTTCTGGAGGAGATAAAATATTCTTAAGGTAGGAAAATAAAATAAAATGTGCCTAGGTCTTTTGAGGCATGAAGAATTTGAGGATGAAGTGAAATGCAAACATCAAGCGTTCAAATGCACCCTCAAGGTGGAGAAATTTCTAAGGCACTAACTCCAAACACTTCTGGAGATCAAGGAACCATGGAGATCTAGAAACATAAAAATTAGGTAAGTGAGGTGAATTTATATTATAAGTGTTCTGATGCTCTTCTTTTTGTTTTGTAGGATGAACATCGGAGCCAAGGCATGAGGACTTGAGGTGATGAAGCAAGACAACGTTATAACCTTGGAAGGAGAAAAGTTACACATTTCAAACTCCTCTATGATGTCTCATTTGCGCCCAAGCCATGAAATAAGATGTTGGAAGAAACGGCTAAGTGTTGGGATCTCTCCACAAAAACCTAATATGCCCCAACTCAAGAAGGCACGCGACAAGGTAGAGATGAAGAAGTTAGATGAAAAAGTTCCCAAGGCAAAGGGAAATGGCAGGGGAAATTTGTCTAAGGCATTAAGAATGTGATGCAAAAGAGGCTAAATGCGCCCAAGGTAGTGGGCTGGAGAAATATGAAAGTTACAAGGAAGAAATGCGTCTAGGAATTAAAACAACAGGAGGGCTGGACGCAAACAACTGAGCAGTTGAACTCCGGATCCTATCGTTTTTTATTATCTGTGGAGACAATCTTAGAAACTCTTTTACCCTCCTCCTAGCACAACAGAATTGGTAAGTAGAACAGAGAAAGTCTTTCTGGACAAGAATCTTTTGAAGATAGTGGGCATTAATTGCTCATAGTGGTTCCTGCAGAGGAGTGGAGAATCTCTTGTGCATTTATTACCCCAATCCTCTCTGTGGCAGCTTTTAGGGCAAAGCCTTGATTAGGGCATATGTGGCTTGCTCTGAGCCCTCCATTTTTACACCCCGATTGTATAGCTACTATTGCATAGGGCAATTGATTGTAATGTTTGAATCTTTGAGATGAATAAAACATGTTTTTGTTATCAAAATGAATGAGCTCTATTTTAATGATTGCCTCATTAGATTGATACTTCTATTGGTGTAATTCTTGTTTAATGTTGTGTTGGGTGAAAATAATGTAATCAACTTTTCAATAGATTACACCATCTAGATTTCAGCCACAACTATGTGAGATTACTCTCTCCTCTCAAAAAGGGGAGGTGCCCTTCTTACCGCTAATTAGAAGCTATAGTAAACTTAAAAGAATACTTACAAAATGTATACTGTACTCATGAAATGGGGGGGGGTGTGTTACATTCATACTTCTCTCTTTTTTCACAGAAGATGTTTACAATGCTTCACTATGAAAAGCTTTAGATCTAAATATCCTAACTCGATCAACAACTGTAATGCCAATATTTCTATCTTGACAAAGCAAAGCTTAGAAATACCAGGTGTGATTTATAATAACAAAAGTAAAGAGAAAAGGGAAGGCTCACGAAGGTACAAAGTCATTCTGTAGCCTTTTCAATGTTGAATCCGGTGATGATATCGTTCATTGTATTAGAAGCACAAAGCCTTCTTAGACACAGCGATTCTTCGAACAGCAAGAACGATTACAAGCACAAAGTCTTGTAGATCCTTCAACAAAATCTTCAAACCTAAACAAATCCAAATGATAAATGTAACACAAAGTTTACATCAAACACTTGAAGCCCTTTCAATCTCATACAATAATTACCACTGATATAATCAACACACAAAACGATTGATTCCAACACAAAGTCTGGCATGCAATCTTCTTCTTTATTGATTAGATCTGAATTCACAATATTGAACACAAAGTCTCAATGCTTGTTTCAAAATAGCAGCACTTCATTGCAAAATCTCAAAAGGTAACCTATTACAAAAGAAATCCCTCATACTTATAGAAAAGGAGGAAAGAGCAAAATTAGGGAATCAGATGAGTAAAAATAGGAAACCCTAATCTAACTGAGTGTAATTTATTTCTACGTAATTGCACCTCATATTTTGGTGTAATTACTTTTTACAAAAAGACACCTAAAGTGTCAAAAACTATTTACAATGTGCAAAATAGGGGACACCACAAATGGCGAACACTGGAGACGAAAAGAAGACTATTGTTCTTTGCTTTGGGCGCGGAAGTCTTCATATTTCTTTGCTGTCTCTCTCAAGAACTTATTATCTGGTCCGACTGTAAAATCCACCAGTGTGTGTATTTTGGTGATCAACTTCTTTGCTAACGAAGAAACCATTTTACATCTTTCAAGATGAGACTTGAAACAATCAAGTGAAAGTCGTAGATCACATACAGTGTGTAAGGTGTTTTTAGTAAAACCTTTGTCATCCACCAACTTCATGAAGGCTTCTTTATACACTTGAATTATTTCGCTGAGGGGAAGGAAGGTGTGCTCGTCATCGAGAAGATCACCTGGCAACTCTTCCATTCCATTTACCAGAAGAACCCGGTAGCCTTCAACATCTTCTTGTGCCTGGTGAGTGTCATCAATCAGAACCTTCAATACCTAGATTCGATGCTTGAGCGATTCTTTTACTTCAACATATTTCTACTTACCAGGTATTACTCCATTTTTTACCAATTGGCTGATCTTGGATTCTTTCATTTGCAGCCATGACGATAAAGTCCTTTCCATACGGGATAGATCTCTCACAAGTGATCCTTCTTCTTTGTTAAGCTCAGTCTGCAGCTGGGCTATTTGTATTTTCTTCTCACTTGCGGTGGTGATGACCCGCGTTCCATGATCTATGATCTCTTCAATAAACTCATTTAAGATTTTACCCTTAGATGCAAGCTTTTCTGCCTTTTGAACAGCTGGTTCTTCGGCATTTACCAAGGTCATAGATTGAGCATCACCCATTGAAGATCCCGCTATGTTTCTCAAAATGTTTGCATAGCGTTCAGCTTTCTCTTTGTATAGATTTTTGGCTTGCTCCATCTTGTCAAGCCTTCCTACCAGAGCATCTAACACTACTTGGGCATCTGCTTTTGCACTTTCATTTGTCACCTTCCCAAGCTGTATTCTCTAAATGGTATAATCTTCCATGTTCACATCTCCCTCTAGCTGTGGAGGAAAACCTACCTCAACAAACTTTTGACCAGCTTTATCAACCTGGAGTCTTGATAATATCTTAGCCTTTTTCTTTTCCTTGTTCTTGGGAGCAGGTATTTCTTCCAGGTCCAGCTCATCGGGGGAGATCATCTGCTTTTTTCGTTTAGGAACCTGCGACACCAACCAAGGGGGAAGAGAAGAAGTATACACATCACTTGTTACTGCTAATTCCTGAGTTGCAAGGGCTTTTTGAGGAATAGTTGAGACAGTAACTATGGGCGCCGTTGTAGTCATTATGGGCCTAGTTGTTTGTACGCCAAGCTGATTCTGCAAAGATTCATTCATAAATCTATCAAAATCAGCCTCCAAAGAAATGTCAAAGGATGGAGATGACAAGCTAGGGAGAGAAACTAGCGAACTAGATAGGTCATTGATATTTTTTGATCGGCCAACTACAGGAGAAACCAACACTGTCGACACTACTGGTAGGGAAGAAACATCTTCTACCCCTGTAACCGTGGTAGGAAGAGGAGAAAGAATGGGTAGAACGGGAGATTTTGGAATTGAAGGAATATGAGGAAGCGAAGAAATTGTAACCTGTTCGGTTTCACCTTGAGGGGGTGACAAAACCTGCTCACTCTCTTGGTACTCCTCAACCTCTTGTGCTGATTGCTCTTCTTCTCCATTTGATGCAGTCCCTCCAAAGTTCTCATCGTCTGATTCTTCGGATTCAAACTTTGTATCTCCTCCTTCATTTGAAGACAACTCCTCAGAAACAAGCTCTCTCTCTTCAGCATGAGATGTAGTAGCCCTTGTTTCTTGTGTTTCAGTAGTTTGTGGATTACTTTTCCCCACAGTGAACTTAATCCTTGGCCCTCTTCTTGATGAAGAAGGAATCGCTGCCTGTTTTTCTTTGGCGCGAGATTCTGGCAGTGGAGCAAGATTCTCTTTAGGGAGCTCACCTTCAGAATCTGTCTTGAAGTTTTTTATTTGAAAACCATGCTTGGCAAGCCATTCCACCGTGTTGTGTAGGATAGGGGCCAACCTTTCTCTCATGTAAGTGCATTCGTTTTTGGACCATTGCACTGGAGGCAAAGGTTTCCCGGCAATGTTGTCCTCGTCATAGGCAGAATTAAGGACGTCACCTGGATCCGTGAAATCTTCAGGTAAATCAGCTATTTGGAGAGCCCTAATTTGATCAACTGTCAACCTGCAGAAATCCATTTTCCGTACATCCTCTTCAAAATGGTAGACATGGCTATGACCTTTCTTGAGTTTCTTCTTGACATCTCTGAAGTCAAATCACGCCTGTACCTGTAGGTCTTGATAGTATTGATGTGCATCTCAGCTGAAACATTTTTGGCCTTCTGCACCGTCTTGATCGTATACCTACCAATGGTTATTGGAAACTTAAACCCTGGCTTATGATTCTTTTGTCGTTCCTTGTGCACCGAGATTGATTGCCTGCACAACTCCATAAGAATCCATTTATCTGATGGGTATCTGGGAAGCATATAAGGGCATCCTGTGAACAACCTACCGTTATGTAAGTGAAGGTTGGGAATTGTAGAAACACACATCCCACCTTACTGACCGCCTTGTAAGCTTCATCTAAAATCCTCTTCTTCTCCAAAGTTGGATCAAAAATAAATAGCAAGGGAGCAAAGAAGGCATCTGTGACTCTTCTAAAATGATGGAAACTCTCCCTCAGGTTCAATTGGTAATAGTAGTCACAGATTGGAGTATAATGCCTATTACCTTTGGTGGATAAACCTGGAAAGTGTCTCATCACTGCTACCGAGTACACCAAGAAGGAAGTCATATAAAACTTTAAGGTGGTGGGCACCTTGATCAGCTGATCATGAATTTCGTCACTGATCTGCATTCCCCAATCAATGTGCACTTTCCTCCTTCGGATAATCCGGATGTATTCATACATCGAATCTTGGAAATAAGAACCAGGCAAGCCCTTGACTCTGCTTAACAAGGTAATCATATCTCTTATGTCTTCTTTGAAGTCACTCCTGGGGAGTCCCTTAGGCCACCTAGAAACAGCATGCCGAGGGGTCTTCAACCACTGTGAGTTAATCAATGTTTTGGCTTTGACTGGATCATTGTCAAATATTTCTTGAGCCCTCTGTATTGTGATAGGGGTGTATTGTTCCATTTGTGGCACTTTGAAGACTATGTCAAAAAACTCACCGTCAAGCCTCATTATTACTTGTCCTACTAAATCCCTTACTGTTCTGTCCTCTTCAATGTAGTGTCCAGCTACCTGAAGTACAAACTCCATGTGATGGGCTGAAGTTGGAAAAGTTGAAACCATATGAAGATTACTATGTACAATGGCTTTCAAATTCTCGTCCCACGGCCTCTGTTGAATCCTCTTCTCGAAATCTGCCAGATCTTGATGGCCGATTTCAGTGTCTTTGATTTCATCTACCTTAGACAACACCACGGTTGGAGGGAAAACGCCTTGGTACTTATACTTCATCTTCTCCTTATCTTTAGGAGATGGCGATGGCATTTTAGCTGACATCTAGGAGAGCAGAGACCAATGTAATTCTTATCTTCGAAGATCCTTGACGGAACCTTAGAACAAACTGCAAGAATGGCGGATGCAATGATTGTCAGAAAAAATGTCACATGGGAAAGCATGAGATGATCAAGGCGATATGGAGTTACTGTGTTTTGGCCAAGTTGTACGGAAAACGAGGAGCGGAAATGAGCATAGAGGTGAAAAATGAAGAAGAAACACTATTTTAAGTGTTAGGAAAAAATTGCAGTTTTTGGTGCTCGGGCGGTGAAAATCACCACTCGAGCACCGAAATGATATGTCATCTTGGTGTCGAAGCGGTGAAAAACACCGCTCAAGCACCAATGTTTTTTTTTTCGAGTTGCATGTGTTCGATGTCGAGGCGGTGAAAATCACTGCTCGAACACCGACCTTTGTAAGATAGTTCGGTGTCGTGGCGGTGAAAATCACCGACATAACACCAATGTAACTTGGAGTCTTCATGCGAAAGCATTAAAAAATTCCACCTATACACCGAGAGGAAAAGGGGACTGACGTGTTTGGCGAATGGGAGGTCTTTACCACGAAATGCAAAGGTTTTGACCTTAAGCAAAACACGTGAGAAGGGCACAAGAAAGACACGAAGGAAAAAGGAAGACAAAGCGACATTAGCGAGGTGAAGAACACCGAAGACAACAGGAAAAACGAGGGTGTTGCTACTTAAACAAAGAAAACTTAAACTACTATAACAAAAAGACAAACATACCTGTTATTAGCAATGGCACAGGTGATAGACAAAAACCGCACGTTAGAGAGGAAACACCAAGGCTCGGTCTCAAAGAAAGCACCTCGAAATAGCACGGGAGCGTGTGAAGTGAGGAGATGACAGACATTAGGAACGAGGAAGATAGATAACTCAGGCTCTAAAAAGATATTTAACAACCTAAACACGAACTGACGTCGCACGCATTGAATGTGGCGAGATAACTCAACTCAAAAATAGGTGCTCGGGCGGTGATTTTCACCACTCGAGCACCAACCTAAAAACAAACCCTTTGGTGCAACGGCGGTGAAAATCACCGCCCGAGCACCAAACTTGGAAAACGAAATAAGGTGCAATGGCGGTGATTTTCACTGCCGTTGCACCAAAAATAGTTTGATGGAAATGTTGCAACGGCGGTGAAAATCACTGCTTGAGCACCGAAAACTGGGAAAAATAAACTAACTCCTAGGGAGAAAAAGGAGTCATACTTTAAGCTCAAACTCGAGCCTATCATCGCCTACCCAGACTAGGTAGGTTTAGGGAGTTCGTAAAATGATTTTATGCCTCGTTTTGCATGCTTGAAACACACGGTCCTAGGAAACGGACTAGTTTCGTAGGGGGGTTATCCGTGAATCGAGCGTAGCTAGATTCTGTGACAACATGTTGCAAGCATTGTATTGAATTATGAATATTCTAATTTAAGATGTTTTGTATACTGTTGATGTTGTGAACAAGTAACTGCTGAGATTGTATGTCTATGGGTGCAGGTACATGAACCATTCCTCCAGGCGGAGGGGAGACATCACTCAGGAGAGGGGCTTGGTCAGGTAACCGGTAAAGTAAATCAAATGGATAGTCTCAGTTGGCTTGATGTGATATGCTGGTTATTTCAAGGAGACTTAAGCAATTGTTCGATCAAAAGAGAAGAACTTGCAGGACACGAATGATTTATCGATATTGCTCAGGTTTCCTAAGTTAACCGGGAAAGTACTGAAATTAAAAGGATAGGGATAGAGTTTCTACTGTCTACTCCTAAATGCGAGATACAAAGATCAATTCTTGCAAGCTCAAACCAAGTTCTGCTTCGCCTCACTTCGGACAGCCTCTACAGAGCTAGTGCAATGTTCAAGGGGGTGACGAGAGATATTCAAACCACGACTCAACATGCAAATACCATCACAACGACGCATACCAACATATGAACCACAATTGAAATTAAGCTCAAAGTGTTCCAGTTGACCACGCAAGGCAAGCCCACCGTCAGTGAGCCCACTAGTGGTATGGCTAACAAAGCTTGCTCAAATTAAACAACGCATTCCACAACTATCAACGACTTGCATGAAATGAAATTTACTTTAAGACCCTAAATGAATTGGAAAGACGAAAAAGCCTTGCTAGCTACTTGTTGTGACCTTTTCACACATCACCCCATTCAAATGGGGACCCCCAATTTTTGCTCCTTTTTGGTCTTTTGGCTTTGGTTTTCGTAGTTGTTTTGCCTCTCTCTCTCTCTCTCTCTCTGTCTCTCTCTCTAATCATTCTATCCTTCTGGGGATGTCCCATCTTTTGACCTAAGTTGGAAATTTTGGCTGTCTATGAAATTAGGGTTTCATTATTCAGGACAGTTTGAAGTTGAATTGAGTTGGCTAATTGACATCTAAGCTTAACATTGTTGTCAAAAGGCTTCCAGCAGGTTCCCACTGAGTTTTCATTGAAATCAGACAACTTACTATTTTTAGTAAGCACTCAATTTGGGGTCCTTTCATCAGAATTTTGGAATTTTGACTGCTTCAGCGGATCTAGGTAACTTTCAGATGCTCGTACGTGAAATTTGAGTAGAATTGGACAACTTGCTATTTTTAGCAGTTTTGGCTTCAGGAGCCATTTTCAGGGTTTGCACACATGCCTCTCAATTGCATGTCTGGAGGATATTTTTGGGTTTTTCAAGACCTTCACAATGATATAACACGCAATCCGGGATGATGACTTTCAGCAATTTAGTCTTCAAAGACTATTTTTAGGGTTTGCATGCAGAGTTTTTCAACGCATGTTAGGATATTTTCTTATGGGTTTTTTGAGAGCTTCGCGACGGTATGACATGCAAGCAGAATTGATCACTTTTCAGGGATTTACTATTTTTAGCCAGTACGTACATGCAAACTAGTTTTCTGGGTTTTTCTGGGTTTTTTGAGATCCCTCGGGCACTATAACATGAAAACTCACCGAGCGATGGATTGACCACTTTTTAGGCAGTTTCTATAAATAGCAGGTTCACCCCAACAGTCGCCCGACACTTCAGTTCAGCAAGAAGAACGACATGCAACAGAAATCAAGTCAAACAGAGGTCGTTTGAGGCACATGCAAGTTAGATTAGGGTTTCCTACTTCGGTGCCTAAAAAGTAGGGTAAAAAGCTAGAATTTTGAAAAACGAAGATATCCCATCACGATCAACATCCTTCTGGCACTCCAATGGTGAAATTTGGGCGTAATCCGGGCACTTATTATTTATAGTAAGTCACCTCTAGAACACGGCTATAAATAGCAGGTCAGAGTGAGGGGCAGGTGTGAACAGGTTTATCAAGTGATGAGAACCACGTGGTAAAAAATTCAAGTCAAACGGAGCTGCAGAAGTCAAGCAATTTTAGGGTTTGCTAAAAATAGCAGATGAGCTTGGGCAACAAGTATAAATAGGGTAGTAGGGCATAGCAGACATATCACGCCAGCTCCAGAGTCAGAAGGTGGAAGCCATGAGGAGTCATACATCTCCAAAATTGACTAAAATAGAGTAGCTGAGGCGTTGAAAATGTCCAAGTCTAAGAGTTGAGGCTGGCATAAAATTTGCCGAAGTCAAAAATGGAAGTGTACCCTCTCATATGAGCCCATCATGGAGGAGTTATGAAAATTTTCCAAGATATTCAAAATAAAAGCAGCCTACCTCAAATGCGCCCTCACCTTGAAGTAGAGGACTTGTAAAAAAGTCTAAAGCATTGAAATAAAAGTGCAAAGGTGGAAATGCGCCATCAAGCAAGGAGTGAGGATTGAAAATTTTCTAAGTGAAGAGAATTAAAAGAAGCCCCTCTAAAATGTGCCCATGAAGGGGATGAAAAATGTTGAAAATAATTCTAAGTGTGAAATAAGAGCTCCCCCTCTAGAATGCGCCCTCAAGAAGGAAGAGACTTAGAAATTTTCTAAGTCATGCAAAGTTAAGACCTCACTTGCTGAAATGCACCCAAGAGAAAGGGGTAGCTAGAAAAAGTTTCTAAGGCATAAAAAAAAATTCCTCCTCACCCTCCAAAATGCGCCCAACTTGCAAGGTCATGGAGATAAATTTTGCTTAGGCATGGAAATGGAAGCTTAGCAGGTGAAATGTGCCCAAGCTATGAGTGGAGGTAAGAAAGTTTTCTAAGTCACAAAATAGAAGCACAAACCTCTAAATGTGCCCTCTAAGGAAGTATGAAGGCAAGACTTAGAATATTTTCTAAGTATGAAGAAAATGGAGGCTCATGGGGTGAAATGCGCCCATCATAAAGAGGTTAGGCTAGAGATATTCTAAGGCGTCGAAACATGGAGCTTCCACTATGTTAAATGCGCCCAGCAAGGTGAAGTGACTTGGAATTTCTAAGTTAGAAAATGGAAGTGGAAGACCTCAAATGCGCCCAAGGAAGAAGGTGGTTGAAGAATGTTTTCTAAGGCTGGAAATCTAAAGAACATGGGTCTAAATGCGCCCAAGAAGGAGAATGTGTGGGACAGAAATATTTCTAAGGCAAAAGAAAAACTACAACTCCTCTAATGCGCCCATGAAGAGGAATGAAGGATGCTCAAGTGGAGATTATCTAAATGGTGAAACAAAAGCACAGGAGGTGATATGTGCCCAGCAAGGCAGTGTGATGACTTGGGGAAATATTTCCAAGTATCAAAATGGAAGTTACCCCTTCAAAATGCGCCCAGCAATCAAGCGAGGGTGTTTGAAATTTGCCTAAGGCAATAAAAATAATGCTAGAAGGAGTAAAATGCGCCCAACAATCAAATGAAGGTGGGGAAATTTCCAAGGCAAGGTAAAATAGAAGAAGGCCTTCCAAAATGCGCCCAAGGTGAGTTAACAAAGTTTTAAAAATTTCTAAGGCATTTCCTAAGGTGAAGATGAGAAATACGCCTAAGGAGGAGGTAATACAAAATTTCCAAGTGCAAGGTGAATTGTGCCCATGAACAGGAGGGAATTTCTTCAGGAAGTCAAGGAAAACTGCCAAGGCATGAAAAATGAAGACTGCAGGTGTGGAATACGTCCAGAATAAAATGGAATAAACCTTAGCAAATTTTATTATTTTTCAAAAATATTAAAAATTTAACTTACCCCTTCGTCCGGATACACATGAAAATGATGATTTTTGAGGGGAAATTTCTTCTGGGTATTGGACATTTCCCACTGGGAGGTGATTTAAAAAATTTCCACACCTTGCTCTTGTTGTTTCGATGGAGATTTTAGCCTGGCGCCTGTTTGATGAATTTCCTAGGCGAAAATAAATTTTCTAAGGTAGAGAAATGTTTTTACAAAAAAATGCCTCGGTTGCTGATGTCAAAATGAGCGCCTAGATTACAGTGGATGAAATTTATAAAGCAGACAAAATTGTCCAAGGAAAAGGAAAATAAAGCAACAAGGGGTCAAATACACTCTCGAGGAAGAGATGAAATTTGTCTAAGGCATGGAGGAATTTGAAGATGAAATGAAGCTCGAACATCAAGTGTTCAAATGCGTCCTCATAGTGAAGTATTTTCTAAGGCACAAACTCCAGGCACAAGGTGGTGGATGCACCCTTGAAGAAGACCTCATTGAAATGAACACCATGCACCCATGATGAAAGTTTGCTAGAAAAGTGATGAACTCTATCACATTCGGAGATCAACCAGTCAGAACATGGAAACTAGGTAAGTAAAGTGAGTTTATGTTATAAGTGTTCTGATGCTCTTCTTTTTGTTTTGCAAGATGAACATTGAGGCTAAGGCATTAAGAATGTGGTGCGGAAGAGGCAAATGTGCCCAAGGCAGTGGGCTGGAGAAATATGAGAATTATAGGGAAGAAATGCGTCCAGGAATTAAGACAATGGGAGGGTTGAATGCAAACAATTGAGCAGTCAAACTCCAGATCCTATCAATTTTTATCTGTGGAGGCAATCTTAGAGACATTTTTACCCTCCTTCTAGTGCAACAGAATTGGCGGGTAGAACAGAGAAAGCCTTGCTGGACGAGAATCTTCTAGAAGATGGTGATGGGCATTAATTGTTCATTATGGTTCCTACAGGGGAGTGGAGAATCTTCTATGCATTTATTACCTACTCCTCTTTGTGGCGGTTTTTAGGGAAAAAAACCCTAATTAGGGCATATGTGGCTCAATTTGAGCCCTTGATTGTAATCAAATCTGAACCGTCCACTAAAATGGGCTTGTTATAAAAAGGGTATCCCCCCTCATTTGTAATTAGATTAGATTAAGAGTTGAATCAAAGCTAGAGAGTAGAGGGCATATAGTGAATAGTTAGAAGTTAGCTTAGTTTGAAAAGGAAAGAAAAGCTTTCCCTTTGAAAGTTTTTGTAAAAGGTTGTTGTGGAGTACTCTGATAATATAAAGAATGTCATTGATTGGTGATTCTCTCTTTCGTTGTGAGCAGTTGACAAGACTTTTTCGTCTTTCCAATTCAAGTAGATTAGAGTAAAGTAGACTCTATTTTGTGCAAGTAGTTGTTAGTTGTGGAATGCGGTGTTTTATTTGAGCAAGTCTTCGTTCATCCATACCACTAGCAGGCTTGCTGATGGTAAGTTCGCCTTGCGTGGTCAACTGGAGTATTGGCACTTAACTTCGATTGTGGCTCATATGTCCATATGCATCGTTGTGATGGTATGTACATGTTGTGTCATAGTTTGAACACCTTTCTCATCCTTTGAAGATTGCACCAACTTTGTCGATGTTGTCCGAAGGGAGGTGAAGCAAAGTCTGGTTTGAAGATTGTTGAAGTTGATCCTCGCATTCCACCCTTTAGAAATAGATTATAGAATCCCTACCCTCATCCCTTTTAAATTCATCATTTTTCGAGTTAGTTTAGAAATAAGAGCATTATAGTCAAATCTTTCATCTACTTCAGGAAGTCGAACAATTACGTAAGTCCCCTTGGAATACCCAGCATATTCACATCAACCAACTAAGCCTATTCGCTACAAAAGGAACCTTGGAGTTGAACGCATGATCTTCCACGCAATCTTAGCATGCGGAATACTTTGATCAAGAGAGAATAAGGTGACCGTTGGAAACTTTATTCTATGTTGGTGCAGTCATAAAACACCCGTCAAAACTACTCACAACAAAAGATAGAACCACCAAGCAATGATAACTCTTTGTATAATGAGAGTGTTCACAACAACTTCTTACAAAGGCTTCAAATGGAAGAACTTTCTTTCCTCCTCAATCTATGCTATGCTAACTTCTATGCTATTCCCTCTATTCTAACTTCTATCTTCTCTACTCTTTGATTTCTTAATCTAATAGCTTAGAGATGAGGGGGGATGCCCCTTTTATAGCTAGCTCAGTCCAATGGACGGCTCAGATTTAATTACAATGGAGGGCTCAAATTGAGCCACATATGCCCTAATCAAGGCTTTGCCCTAAAAACCGCCACAGAGAGGAGTCAGGTAATAAATGAACAGAAGATTCTCCACTCCTCTGTAGGAATCATAATGAGCAATTAATGCCCGTCACCATCTTCTAAAAGATCATCTTCTAGCAAGGCGTTTCCGTTGTCCTTTTCTTTGACTACAAACTCAATCAATCGGGCCAACACTACTTCAACCTCTTGAACTGAAATAGGTGGGATGTGGTTGAGCTGAAACTCAAGTACTGTGACTGTTTGCCCATGCCGAGTATAAGACTTTTTGCAAGTGACTAAGGCGTCCTGGGTATTTTGAATAATGCTGGAGAAAGCTGAAAGATTTTCAAAATCATCCTGAACAAACGATCTCACAGCCGAGAAGGGATCCAACTTGCCCTTTGAGCCATCCGTAGTCATCTCCTCTGGAGTCAGTCTCCTAGCAAATATAGCCTCCAATGTGTTTAGGACTCCATCTAGAATATTGCCCATAGCCTTCCTGACTCTAGCTGAGTCTGCCCATGCTGCATCAAGGAAACCACGGTCTGTGACCACTGAAGAATACCAATTGGTGAAGTCATATCTGTCACCTTCTTGTATCACGCCTCCATCCACTAGGGTCTATAAGGGCACATTCATCAAAGCCTCCAGACGAAGAACAGTTTGAGTTTGATAGATCTGGGTCTTGCCCCAGGCTTGATCAACAATATCCATGCATGCCAAAACGTCAGAGGCCTACCGATAAGAATGAGCAAGGTCCTCCATGAACTTTTTTGTTTCCGTGCGAACATGGCCAACCCATTTGTTTGCTTCCAATGCCATCTTCAAATCCTCCAAGCCACTAACCGATTCCCTTGGGAGCTCTGCTGGGAGTTCAACTATTGGATTCTCTTGCTCACCTAGACATGCGAGGTTCTGCACATATCTGATCAATGTTTTGTGCTCCTTCAATTTCTTGTATTTTCCTTATGTATAGAGCAATTTTTTCTTCAACGCCTAATAGGAGTTATCACACTCCTCAATTATCTAGGATCCTATGGGGCGACCCAACTCAACAGTGGTGATCACATAATTCTCTGGCCTCTCCTTATCTCGATCACACTCCTCCCTCGGGACAACAACCTGAAGTGTGCGAGAGCCGAATTCATCTATTGAAATTTTGGAGAACTTCCTAGCCCTCTTCTTCTCTGGTGGTGCGCTAATCCTATTGAGGAATTCCTCCATTTCAACTGTTGGGTCCGTATTATCCTCAGGGTCCCTCCTCATTCTTTCTGTGAGCCAATCTGGCACTACCTATCGTGGATTGCAAACGATGAGGGGTTTTTCTTCTATCGCTTCCTCTTCGCGCACCTCTTCTCTAACAACACTTTGTTGGGGCTCGTCCACCTCCATTTGATGAATACCTTCCTCTGATCCTCAAGCCTCTTGACCCATGGTATTTTCCTTTTCTAGTGTCATATCAATCATCTGTTGGAAACGACTATCAGTTGTCGTTTCCTCTTCTTCTTCCTGTTGACTTTCCCCTCTGGGTGTGTTGACGCTTAAGTTGTCCGATTCCCTGAGCGGTGGCTGATTTACTTCCTCAAACTCTTGCTCTTCGTTGGATTTACTTTTCTGGCTTCCAAACAGTGGAAGCTCTCTCAAACTCAAAGATTGAGTCTGTGATCGTGCGGGTGATGCCTACTCTACCCTCTGAGGCATTGGTTGGGCCGGTATTTTTCTTCGTGGTTCAGCAGCCTGGTCAATCTGCTTTCCTTTCCTTGTTGACAACGGCCTCTGATTGCCCATGAGATTATAAGTAAGAGCAATCGACTTACTTTTAAGCCGGCTCACATGCCTCTCAACCCATCTCCTCATGAAAGTCAACACCAATATGGAAAGTGTATGCAAATCCATGATTTCAGGCTCGAACCAATCTGGTGGTGGGACCGGTGTGTTCCTCACTGACTCATAGTCATGTTGTATGATGTTGACATCCTCGTCTACTTGATCCGGAACCGGAATGACTTCACATTCTCTAATTAATTTCAAGGGTAGCTTGGTGAACATTGTCCTCCTGACTTCGGCATCATTAACTGCGTTAGCCCAAAAGTCCTCGATATGAGCCTTGTGCCTGTATTCCACACTTTGTATCATCCGGATATTGTTGTAAGGATCGAAATCCTGTCTGCCAGTGTGGTATATAAGGTGAAAGACCTGCAGCTCATCCTCAGCTTCTTTGGCTACCTGCAAGGAAGGACAAACTTCACTTGAATTTTCCATAATGATTGGGAAGTCTAATCCTCCTTTTTTCTTCTTCTTCTAAATTTTATCATAGGCAATGAGCTGCCTAGATACTTCTAACATTACCATTCGATCAGTGAGGTACCTCGGTAGTCTGTATGGATATGAGGTGAACCCCTGCAGCCTAATATATGTAAACTTTGGAAATTGGATGAGCCAATATCCGTATTCTTCAATCAATGCTTGTGCCTCCTTCGATATCCTCTGTTGGGTCCTCCGCTGAAGAGTCCTTGCAATATGCATGGTGAAGGCATCATTCACCCATTTGTAGCTGGAGGTGCTAGTCAAATTTAACTATGGACAAGCTTCGAAGATCTTGAACTGTTCAAGGCCACACCCAATTGGCTCCTTGTAGGTTATTCCTCTGTACTTGGTCATTCGAGCCAACATGTACACCACATACGAGCTCATGTAAAATGTCTTCATTCTCCTCAAGCTCCTAAACTGCTCATCTATGTTGTCACTTATCATTTTGGCCCAATCAACACACTCCTTCCCTTCCATTATGATCTTGATGTAATAAAACATCCAAGGCTCGAAGATGAATGCTTGTGGACTTCCGTTCACCTGGCTAAGCATCATTATAAGATCACAGTACTCCTGCTTCACATCATCAGCAATAATTTGTTTTGGAAGCTTGGTGCGAGGAGGTCTAGGCCTTTGCATCTAGACTGTATTAATAACACTAGCACACCTCTCGAAAGTGGAAGCATACATTCTATCAGCTCTATCTTTTGTTTTGTATATCATCCTCTCAAAAGTGGGAATCCCAAACGTTTCTCCAATAGCATCGGGCGTGAAGTTGGCAAACAACTTGCCATCCATAGAAACAATAGTCCTTCGTTTGGGCCTATAAAAATTTGCACACTCCATGATCAACTCCGGACATTGTATTGCTGGTGGAAAACCAGCAGCTGCATAAATCCCACTCTTCATTATTTGGTGTGTTGTGACTGATGGTGGATGGCCTCCCAGCCCATACATTCTCCCTCTGAGTGGCCCCAGATTAAACGAACCAAGGTTGGTATCATTCAACCCTGCCAGCTTCGAAGTGAATTTTGACTCCGGAAGAAATGGCTTGGCGAGCTTCTTAATCACTGCTTGTCGAGACGCACTTGCCTTGCTCGCTTCAGCATTTGCGGCCCTATTTGCAGCCTTGCTTGTTCCTGCAACATCTCCTTTTCTTGCTTCAGCCATCTACAAAATAAAATAAAATACATTAGACTTCAGATTTAGAAAAAATAAAATCACCTCAAGATGGCTGCAATATGGAGTTAGATTCAAAAATAATATTCCTCAGCATAAAAAATTTCTAACTCCAAACCTCAAACTTCTAAATTCCCTGAGCTTTGACACTTTCAGCAATGTGACTCCTAGCACTTGAAAGAAATTCGCACCAGCTGGATTCTTTCAGCACTTAGAAAAATATTACTCCAGTACTTCGATTCCTAACACTTAGAAAAAAATTACTTTAGCTGGATACTTTCAGCACTCAACTCTCAGCACTTAGAAAATAATCACCAGCTTGATACCTTGAGCAACTTCAAGAATTTTCTCTCTCTTAGCAACCTTCTCAACTTCTCAAGAAAATTACTCTCACTTGAGCAAACTCTCAACTTCTCAAGAAAATTCTTCTCACTTCAGCAAACTTGCAACTTCTCAAGAAAATTCTTCTCACTTCAGCAAACTTGCATGTGCAAATGGTGAGAAGAAGTGAGAAACTTCGTTGCTTAAATAATTGTGCTAGAGAATCTTGCCAATTTGCACGGGAGTTAATTTTAGCAATTTTCATTAATTTTCCACTCCCACTATTTATAAATCTTCTAATTTTGGCGAAGTGGTGGGCGAGTTGTCAGCCAATCGTCATAGCATTTTCCTTAATTGGAGATTCTTTCCCCTGCAAAATTCAAAATTTTCCCTCCAAGCTGCTAGTTAACACTTTGTTAATTAAATCACTTGCACTTTGATTCAATTAAATCCAACTTAAAATTCCATGGGGAAATTAAAATAATTTCCAACCCATTAAAAAAAAAATCTCCAACATTTAAAATTTTATTTCCATGACATTTGCCTTAGACAATTTTAATCCTCTTCGAAATATTTCATCCCGTCGATTTAAAGTCACAAGCCAGATCAATCCATTCTCAAAATTCAATTCCCCTTAGGAAATAATCAAAGGCCACTTAGAAAATATTTCCCTTTGGAATAATATTAAAATTCCCTTAGGAAAATAATTCCTAACTTTATTTATTCATGGGCGCACTTCAAAGGGGTTGATTTAATTTTTGACTTGACCCACTGAAAATATTCATTGATGTTCATCTTACCCCTTTGAAAATATTTCATCACCTTGGGTTTTATTTCCACGCCTTAGAATTTTCTCCACTTCATTACTTAGCTTGGGCGCATTTAGGGTGGCAAGTTTTTATTTTAAAGGCCTTAGGCGTTTTTCTTTTAAAGCACTTGACTTCATGTTCATGAGCGCATTTGAGGTGGGAGGATTCCATTCTAACACTTAGAAATTTCTTCAATGTTTCCTTCCTTGCTTGGGTGCATTTTGATGGTTCCACTTTCATTTTACTTGCCTTAGAAAATTCTATCAAAGACTCCACATCAAGGGCACATTTGACCTCTTCAACTCCTAATTCCCATGCCAGAATAATTTCAAACTCACTTCACACCTTGGGCGCATTTCACCTAGTGAGGTTTCATTTCACACGCCTTAGAAAAAAAATATTCAACTCCTCCTCATCATGGGTGCATTTGCTAGGTGGAGCTCTCACTTGAGGGTGCATTTCACCCCCCTGGCTTTTATTTTCGTGCCTTAGAATTTTTTTAAGTTTCTACCTTCAGCTTGGGCGCATTTCACCCCATGAGCTTCCATTTTCCTCATACTTAGAAAATCCTTTTAAGTCTTACCTTCATACTTCCTTTAAGGGCGCATTTGGGAGGTGGAGCTTCCATTTTGGCTTGCCTTGGAATTTTTTTTTTTAAGTTGCTTCATGCTCATGAGCGCATATGGAGAGTGGAGCTTTTATTTTGCTCATGCCTTAGAGAATTTTGGTGCCACCACATGAACTTAGGCGCATTTCACCTTGTGAGGTGTTGTGACCTATTTCACACATCGCCCCATCGCAAATGGGGACCCCCAAGTTTGGTTCCGCCCTCTGCGCAACGTCTTTGAGAGTCTTTAATTTGGGTAAATTTTAAGAGTCAGTCTGGCTAAGTTGAGATTTTGAACCCGTTTTTGGGCCTTAACGTCATAGAAGTGCTTAGAACACCCGGTAGATGAAGATCACCATTGCTTTCGGTCGTTTCTGACACTTCCTATTTTTTAGGGATTCTGCTTTTTTGCTTTTTGCTTTTTTGATTTTTGGCATTTTTAGGCCATTCTGGAGTTCCTATTTTTTAGGGATGTTTTTTGCTTTTTCTATTTTTGGAAAGTTTCTATTTTGGGAAAAAGTTTCTATTTTTGGATCCCACAGAGCAGAAAATCAATATGTCTCCAGAAATCAAGAAAATCAAGGCAAAATGTAAAAAGTTTGAAAATTGGCAAAGAATTTTTGAAAAATGCCTAAGTCTGAGACTGGCGCCCTCAAGAGAGAAGTGGCATGGAAAAGTCAAGGTCCACCCTACCTTTGGCATGCCAAAGGTAGGCACTGGCAAGAAATTCACCAAGTCCGCCATAGGCAAGGTGGTCTCCAAGTCCGCCCATGGCATGAAAGTTGCCAAGTCCGCCCTTGGCATGAAGAAGCCAAAGTCCGCCCAAGATGCTTGGAAGAGGCGCATGGCACAAAGAGGCTGAAGTCCGCCCATAAGCATGAAGGTTGCCAAGTCCGCCCTTGGCACAAGGAAGTCAAAGTCCGCCCCTCGTAAAAAAATGGCATAAAACTCATGAAGTCCGCCCAGCCTTAGAAAAAATGGCATAAAACTCATGAAGTCCGCCCAGCCTTAGAGAAAATGGCATGAAGAACATGAAGTGCGCTCCAAGGTGTTTGGAAAGGGGTAAAATTGCAAGATAATTCATTGAAAATTGAATTAAATGATGGAAACAAGTGAAATTTTCCATTGGACAAGGCACAAATAAAATTCGCCATGGCAAGGAAAATCTAAGACCAATGGATGATAAAATACGCCATAGGCAAGGAATTATAAGACATTCGCCCAACTTTGGAAGGAAAATTATTCTAAGGCATGAAAAACGGAGAATTATCTAGAAGAAGAAGAGGTTTTGGCCGGCATAAAAATCACGCCTCGGCGCAACGGAATGAAATTTTTTGGCACAAAATGAAGAGTGCTTGGCAGAGCAAACATGAAGTCCGCCCCTCTCAGCTTGGAAAATTCCTAAAGCGCTAGTAAAAAAATGGCAAAGTGGCAGAGGTCTCCAGGTTCGCCCAACCTAGAAGATGAATCGTTCGGCTAAAATAAAAATGTCCAGAAAGGTCAGAACTCCGCCTAGAGAATTAAAATTTGGCAGATGAGCTATTGAGCACATTTTGGCTAAGCAGACAATTTAAAAAGAGATATTTTGCCTCTGACGAACGAAATTAGCCATGTATCAAGATTAAACGGGTTGAAATTTTAAATATTTTAATATTTTTAATTACTTTCCTGACACTTCGGGAATTTTAATTAAAAACTCAAAGTCTGGAGATTATTGGAAGATTAAAATACTCTACCTTAGATAAATTTAACTTTGCCATGATTGGAAGATTTAAAATACGTTGGAAAAATAATTTTGGACAATTAATTTAATATATTTTCCAACACTTAGTCAATTTTCCTTGAGAAAATTCGAAAATCTCAGCAGAGATGGCACAGAGACGAAAGTTAGAAACTTGCCTCGATAACTGAAAGTGAAATTAGAAGTTTGCTAATCCGAGGAGAAAACGTTTCTAAAAATTGGAAGAAAATCAAAAGAAAGAAAGCAATGCCTTGAAGAAAATCGCACTTCTCAGCCATAAAATGAGTTTCAGCAACTCATTTCTTCACAAATTCCGGCTGAGAAGCAACTATCTCTCTCGAATCTTCAGGAAATCATTCGCGAAGGAGAAATTTGTGAGAATAACATCGTTGTGAGAATCGAGATAGCATTTTCTTATTGACAGGCGTGATTTTTGAGAGAAGTAATTTATTTCTTTGCTGAAATCGTACTTCCAGCATATTGGCGCACTTCTACTGGCAGATTTTTTGAATTTTAAATCCATTTGCAGCCACAACGCGATCTTTGAGGTTTGGAAGTTAATCGACAACGTATTTGCACTGTGTTTCTATCTTCTACTTCGTTTCCGGCACGAATTTCATTCATGATAGGCGAATTTAATTACTTTCAGCTTGCTTTTTGACAGAAATTTTAATTTAATAAGGCTGAAAGTGCGATTTTGTCTAAACTATACCCCGAAACTCATTAATTCTTAAATGATATTGTATTAATGTTAAGTATTTTGTGCTTGCAGGCTGCCGATCGATCAAAGCGAAATATCCAGGCAGGCACAGATGAAGTTTGCAAGTAAAGGATCGCAACCAGAGACCAGAATAAAGTCTAAATGGAAAAATGTCTCAGACACTGATCTTGGCCACGTCGATCTCGTGGAATTTAAAAAGAGGGTATATGGACATAACGGACCCTTACCAACGCCTGCAGCTAGAAGGATAGTGAGAAATGGCATATTTCAAGCTGCCGGATTCCAGCCTGCACTTTGCTGTGCTGAACTGATGGTGGAGTGTGCACTTCACTATGATGCTGAGTCAAGGCGGATTGTGGCGCCTGATGGGAGAGTGTTGGCACATCTGACAGAGGTGGCCATTCAGGAAGCCTTCGGCATTCCGGCATATCCTAAAACCGTCTACAAGACCAAGGAAGATGCTCAGAAGTTATATGACAAAAATCCTGGTCTTTGTGCCGCCAACCTTAACAAATCTTGGCTAGACAAGCCTAGACCGTCCGTTAAGAAGATGCCCAAGAAGTTGCTGCGCACGGACTTCAAGGAGGACTATGGAGATATTATTATCTTGCTGAACAGAGTGGCAGGCAATCCCTCAGGAGCACCCTTTGAGCCGTGGATGTATTACTTCATTGAGGACCTCACAGAAGGTGTCAAGATGTTCAACTGGGCTAGAATGATAAGCAATAATCTTCATCACCAGCTTATCAACCTAGAGAAGACCAAAACGTTTTACATGAGTTCTTACATCATCTATATGTTGGCTAGAACTTCACGGATATCGGGCGATATACTGGTGGTGGGTTGATCAAGGACTTAATTTTATTTCTAAGTGGGTGAAGGGGAAGAGGTTGAAATAAAAATCCAAGGGCAAAAATGTTCAAAATTTTCTTAAGTGGAATAAGTATTTCACTACATAAAACACGCCAGAGTTGGATGAATTTCAAATTTTTCGTGAGATATTTAAGCGGGATGAACAACTTGATGAAATATTTTCTAAGTAGAAAAAAAAATTAAATGAACCCGTTTAAAAGGCACCCATGAGTTGACAGAGTTAAAAAATTAATTTCCTAAGGGAAATTTTAATATTTTCAGAGGAAATTCGTTTTGCCTAGATTATTTTCCTAACAAAAATTAGATCTCAAAGGATGAAGTATTTAGAGCAGGCAAGTGATTTCTGTCAGCAGGTTGAATTATTTTAAAATTTAAAATGTCTAAGGCAAATTTTATGAAATTGAGGATTTAAATGGCAGACATTTTAAAAGTTGGAAATGAATCTACAACTCCCACAATCTTTTTTCGAATCAAATTTATTTAAACATGGCGAGAATTTTAAAATGGAATTTTAAATCAAGCCAAGTGATTTTTCTTCGCGAGTTGTTTAAATCACCAAGAGTTAACTGGCGGACTAGAAAGGAAAATTCGAAATTTGAAGCAGAAAGAATCTTCATTAATGGCAACTGCCATAATGACCGGTTGACGACTAGCCCACTACTGCGCCTGAATTAGAAAATGTCGAACGAAGATAGTGGGCATTAATTGCTCATTATGGTTCCTGCAGGGGAGTGGAGAATATTCTGTGCATTTATTGCCCCACTCCCCTCAGTGGCAGTTTTTAGGGCAGAAACCCTAATTAGGGCATAGGTGGCTCGATCGGAGCCCTTTATTGTAATTGAATCCGAACCGTCCATTGAAATGGGCTAACTATAAAAGGGGCATCCCCCCTCATTTGTAATCTATTAGAATTAGAATTAGACATTAGATCAAGAATTGAATCAGAGCGAGAGTAAAAGGCATATAGCATTTAGCTTAGAAGTTAGCTTAGATTGAGGAGGAAAGGAAGTTTTCCCATTGAGGACTTTGTAAGAAGCTGTTGTGAACACTCTCATAATATAAAGATTTATCATTGTTTGGTTGTTCTATCTTCTATTGTGAGTAGCTAGCAAGGCTTGTTCGTCTTTCCAATTCAAGTGGATAGAGTAGAGTAGACTTTGTTTATGCAAGTAGTCGTTAATTGTGGAGTGTGGCACTGTGATTTGAGCATATCTTCTTTCATCCATACCACTAGCGGGCTTACTGATGGTAAGTTCGCCTTGCGCGGTCAACTGGAGTATTGGCACTTAACTTCGATTGTGGCTCATATGTCCGTATGCATCGTAGTGATGGTATGAACATGTTGTGTCATAATTTGAACACCTTTCTCATCCTTTGAAGATTGCACCAACTTTGTCGAAGTTGTCTAAAAGGAGACGAAGCAAAGTCTGGTTTGAAGATTGTTTAAGTTGATCCTCGTCCTCCACCCTTTAGAATTAGATTTGTAGAATTCCTATCCCTATCCCTTTTTAATTCAGTAATTCCCGGTTAATTTAGGAGTCAGAGCAATACTGTCAAATCATTCATATCCTAATTGCTTCACAAAATCAAACAACTACGTAAGTCCCCTTGAATACCCAGCATATTCATATTAGCCAACTGAGTCTATTCGCGTTAAAGGAACCTTGGAGTTGAACGCATGAACTTTCACGCAATCTTAGCATGCGGAATACTTTGATCAAGAGAGAATAGAATGACCATTGGGCATTTTTATTCTGTGTTGGTGTCGTCATAAAAAACACGTCAACAGAATTGGCGCTAGAAGGAGGGCTAAACGGGAAGAATTCCTTTCTCATCACTTTATATCAACCATTTACTCGCCTCTCCTCCTAATGCAATAGAATTGGCGCTAGAAGGAGGGCGACTACTTTTTATAGTGAAGCAAAGAAATTATAAAAGTATAATGTACCAAGATGGTGCTACCTCATAGAGAGATATTTTCGGTGTTGCAGCCAAATTTGGGATTCAACGACGATCAAGAAGATATTCTTTCAGGATTGAACAACCTCGCATGGAGAACAAAGAGAAGTGTAGCTGAGTACATGCGGACAAGCTTTGTGTTGCAAGAAGAAGAAGAAGAAAAAGCTATCAAGATCCAAGTTGCTATTGAAAGAGATTTGTTGAATCAAAGACAGCCACTTGCTCCCGTGTGTCGCCAGTGAAAGAAGCAGCTTCATCCTGGATCGCATCAGTTCTTTCTCGCTGGATAAGTTGAAAAGAATTTTGAAGTCTGCACCCAGTTCAGCCAAGGAACTTGTAGAGCTAGAGCTACCTACCAGAACAAGGAAGAAGAAAGGTACTCGACCAGACGGGGAAGTTCCCTCAAGCGAGGAAATTTTATCAAACGAAGAAGCTCAATCAAGTGAAGAAGCAGTGAGCGGTGAAGAAGTCTCAAGCTTATTCAGAACTCTGCCTAGCATTTCAAGGTTTGCCCAACAAGGACCTGCATGAGACATCATGCCAGTAGCAATTCAACAGCAGCAACCAGTTCAAGTTACGCCCGTTGTTGTTCAGCGGAAACCAGGTCAAACAGCTGTATATCGAAGGCGACCAGCAATGGCTCAGCCAGCTGCAAACGGTGCTACCTGGTTGGTTACCAACCCATCTCCACTGGAGTTTGCTGACTATCACGACATGCCAAAGAACCCGAAGAGTTTTTGCTCCAAGTTCCACATCCACGACGTGAACCGCACTGCGGAGGATCACATCAAAATGTTTGAGGACCACCTACGCAATAGACAGATTGCATATGCTGATGTAGCTTGCAGGTTGTTCCCCTATTCTTTGGGAGAAGAGGCCCATTATTGGTTCATACATTTGCCAGTTGGTTCAATTAGAACATGGGAACAGATGAAGACAGCCTTCATCAGAAAGTTTGGTATTCCCATCACTCCCGCGGAATTGTTCAGACAGTTTGTGGAAGTAAGGAGGCAAGAAAAAGAGCCCATTCATGTGTTTAACAATAGATTCCAGAAGGCTCTCACAAGATTACGAACTCCTTACACTATCACGGATGCTAGGGAGAATTACTACGCCGCTTTGGATCCCTTAACTGCAATGTTTGTGAGAGAAGCTCACCCCACTCCCGCCGATATGAATTTAGCTTATGCTAAGGCAATTGAAGTGAGTCAGAACATGGGACAAAATACAACTGGTCCCTCACTATACACTGGCTTAAGTTCTACGAGCGGTCAGATACAAACCTGGAATCAGCAAATTCCAGCATTAAATCCCATTCCACAACCATCTTACTAGGCAACCGCACCATCAAATCAGTTGGTTCTCCACCCTGGAGTACCTTCATCTCAAGCGTCAGTCGCACAACCTGTCTATCTACAGAACACAGTACCACTGACATAGACTCAAGAGGAAAGAGATGAAATAAAAGGTCTGGTGGAACAAGGAAAAAAGCTGTCAACTGAGGTGACATACCTCAGGAATCAAAATAATCAGATTCAAGCCATGCAAAGGAACAATCAAGCACACCAAGGTGCTAACCGAGGATATCAGAATAATCCTCTGAATCATCACCATGATGCCCATCAAGGATACAATCAGGAGAACAATCATGGATACAGAAACAATAATCAAGTGTTCCAGAAGAGATCCTGGAATACAGGGCCTAATAACGGAGGAGTCCCTTCACCATTGGACAACCCGCCTCCTCCTGAGAACCGTCCTGCAGACAGAGTATATCTAGCAGAAGCTGCCTTGTCAGGATGGTGTAGATTACACAATACTAATCAGCACTCTGAGCTTCAGTGCCATGAGTTCCAAGTGGCCGCTGACATTTTCAGAGGAGAGGTGAAGAATGCAGAACCGATAGAGGATCCTCCAGTTACGGGGTATGAAATAGTTCCAACACCCCGATATGATCAAGCCTTGATCTTGGAAGACTTCAAGTTTCCACCTGAATTTCAAAGTTATACACCTCCGTCGGTTAATCAGAGATTTCTACCAGCTTCGGCAAATGGTCCCGTGGGGACGCCGGAAGCTCAAACGCCTTCAGAGGCTCATGCCATGTACGTATCACCAGATGAGCCCCTAAGCAAAGACGGTTATAGTTTTCCGCCTCTTAAAAATAGTGTCTTGGTGGAAGGAGTTAGAGAGGTACAAGCTCTCCAGACCACTGGAAATGGTCCCCCTAAAGTGTATCAAAGAGGTTATCCTCAAAGAGAACCGTTGACCTCGTCAACGCCATCGAATAACTTTATGACACCCCCGCACCCCAATGCGAGCAACGTGCCGGTTGCACCAAAAGACTCTCCGGAGTATAGGCAACAGGGACCCACACAAGCAAGATCAAATGGACCACAAATGCCTTAGCAGCCAGTTTACCAGTTAGTCCGAGGACAAAAGGAGAATTCTCCTAGAGAAGATATAAAGAAGCTGAGCTCCTTTGTATTGGAGGAATTTAAGAAGATAAAGGTCAGTTTACCACTCTATGAGTTGATGGAGGTCCAAGAAGTACGAGACACTCTTCTGGGGACATTGACTGAAACCACCACCACAAGGAGTACTTCACAAGAGGCACCCAATGTGCCAAGAAACCCCCAGACTGTTATGCAGCCTCGTCCAACACAGAACACAAATGTAGTGCAAAATGTGCCCCAAGCACCTTATAATTCATGGGAAGCACCACAATGGCCTCAAAACTTTGAAGGCATGGTATTGAATTCCGCCAGCATTCTTGGAAGGATCGAGGGTGAGAGAGGTTCTCAGCCTGATGATGCTGTGAAGCAAAGGCAGAATATAGGGGATGTGACCCAAGGCAGGCAAGTCCAGCCGGACAAGAAAGATGAAAGGAAAAATGAAGTAGCAGATGAGAGAAGGAAACCAGTGGTGTTTTATCAAGGGAAAGATGAACCGGCCCCATTCTTGGTTTCAGTCAGAATATTCAGAAAAATGCTACACAATTGTTTGATTGATTCTGGAGCTTCAAGCAACGTCATGCCTTTGAAGGTATGCGAAAGATTGGGCCTAATCCCGCTCCACACCAACAAGAAGGTGACTCAATTGGATAAAACTAAAGTTCCCATCATTGGAGAACTAAACGACATTCACATGCAGCTAGCCGCGGATCCTAGAATCCAAAGCCGTATTGATATTTCCGTTGTAGATATACCAGATGGGTATGGCATGCTGCTTAGCAAAGACTGGTGCCGAAAGTTGAACGGGTATATCGCCACCGACTTTTCTCACATGTGGTTGCCTTGGAGAGGAATCCCTAACCAAATAAGGGTGGAGAGTCGCCACGGCTCAGATTGATGATCATCGAGTATGGTGATAATAATGAAGTATTGTTTGCAAAGGCTGATCTGGGCTCATACAAGCCAGTCAAGCAAGAGGTCCTCATGTTGCAGAGTGTAAATCAAGAGAAACCCTTGGGAGGTATGCCCTCCTCTACTGAAGTATTGATTGAAGATGACTCAAGCGATGGTGAAGGGATGTTTGAAAATTTTAGAAACTTCGTGCTGAGAAGTGTCAAGCAAAAGATGGAATCAGGGAAGAATGTTTCCATCAGTAGTATGTTAATGCCCAATTGGTGCAGGATCCATGAAGCGTTCGATCCAGAATTCACATGCGCCATGTGCAAAATGGCCATAGAAGAAGTTTCAAAGAGAGTTCCACAGGCCTCTTTGGTAGAAGAACTAGAAAGGGTAAATGAAGAAAAGGACTCCCTGACGAAGGAATGGATAGAAAGTGAGGAGATTAAGCCCGCAGTGGAAAAGAATGATCTCGTGACCTATAGCAGTCACATAGAAGATCAAGTATGGACTTTGAGATTTGATGGGTCAAAGTCTAACAAAGGGAATGGAGCAGGGTTTGAACTTATCAGCCCCAAGGGAGAAGCATATCTAGGTGCTTGCAGGCTCCAGTTCCCTTGCACCAACAATGTTACCAAATATGAATCTTTGATTCATGGGTTAATCCTGGCAATAGATAAAGGTGCCAAGATTGTGCACGCCATTGGGGATTCTAACATAGTGGTCCGCCAGGTAAGAAAACAGTATGCCTGTCATGACAAGAGGTTGGGCCATTACCGGAATAGAGTATGGGACTTGATCGAGAGCTTCGATGCTTTCAACATCAAGCAGGTGTACAGAGCTAAAAATCCAGTGGCAAATTCCCTCGCACAGGCAGCCAGTTCACTAGAGCCACTAGAGTTGGAGGGTCTAAAGAAGTTCACGGTAGAGTTAATCTCTACACCTTCAATTCCAGATAATATAAAGAATTTCCAGGTATTTGATGATGATAAGCAGATTTTGGAATTCTTGACAAACTCAGGGGTATTTGAACTTTGAAGCACAGATTATAGATGAAGAAGAAACCGAGGAAGCGGAATTTGACACCGAAGGGATCTTAAATTTAAAAACAAATGTCATTCCTAGGGGCATGATTGAGTTAGAAAGACTCTTTGATCCCGATAAACTGAGTAGAAATCAAGGCACTCAAGGAAATGAGTGCGAGACAATCAACTTGGGAACAGATGAGCAAATCAAGAATGTATTTGTGGGCAAGGTTTGTACCCCAAAAGAAAGAGGAGGAATAGTGCAAGCATTGAGAGAGTTCTCTGATGTGGTAGCCTGGGGCTACGAGGACTTAAAGACATACGACACTACCTTGATCACGCACACGATCCCGTTGAAGCCGGGAAACAAACCATTCAGACAAAGGCAAAGGCCGGTGAACCCGCTGCTAGAACCATTGATATATCAGGAGGTAAGAAAACTCCTCTCAGCTAGAATCATTTTCCCAATAAGGCACTCAACATGGGTCACCAATCTGGTACCCGTCAGAAAGAAAAATGGAGAGATAAGGTTGTGTGTTGACTTCCGCAACCTAAACAGAGCGTCTGAGAAGGACAACTATCCCTTGCCCTCACTAGATGAGGTGTTGCAAATTGTGAATGGTTCCCAAATGATGTCCTTCTTGGATGGGTATTCAGGATACAACCAGGTGATGGTTGAAGAGGCAGACAGACTGAAAACAGCTTTCACCACCAAGTGGGGGACTTTTGCTTACAGGAGAATGCCTTTTGGCTTAATCAATGCCGGGGCCACATTTCAACGGGCTATGGACATCGCTTTCCGAGACTTAGTCGGAAAGTGCATTATTATATACATGGACGACCTTACCGTGTTCTCCAAGAAGAGGGAAGATCATGTTGAAGACTTGAGGAAGATTTTCCGGAGATGCAGAAGGTTTGGTATTTCTCTCAATTCCAAGAAATGCGTGTTCGGAGTCACTGAAGGCAAATTGTTAGGGCATGTCCTTTCAGAACAGGGCATATCGATTGACCCAGACCGCATCGAAGCAATTTCAAAGATTGGCATGCCAGGGAGTCAGAAAGAGTTGAGGTCCTTCTTTGGAAAGATTAATTTTGTGAGAAAATTCATAACTGGGTTCGCCGAGATTGTCAGACCACTGAATGAGATGTTGAAGAAAGATGCGAAGATAGAATGGACCCCTCAAACAAGGAAAGCGTTTGAGGAAATCAAACAAGCAATAGTAGATGCTCTGGTACTAGTCAGTCCGGACTACTCAAAGCCGTTCTACTTATACTCTTTTGCTTCGGAGCACACCTGTGCAGCGATATTGACACAGAGAACTAAGGAGAAAGATGAGCACCCAATTGCTTTTATGAGTGCACCATTGAAAGAGGCGGAATTAAGATATCCAAACGTGGAGAAGCAGGCTTATGCTCTAGTAAAAGCAGCTAAGAAGTTCAGGCACCACATCTTAAGGAGCAAAGTTTATGCAATAGTTCCAGATGCCACGGTGAAAACATTGTTAATGCAAAATGAACTAGGAGAAAGAAGAGGCAAGTGGGTCGCCACTTTGCAAGAATACGATATGGAAATACAGCCCATGAAATTAGTCTGGGGGCAAGCCTTGGCGTAGACAATTGCAATGGCAGGACCTGGATTGGTGCAACAAACGTATGTGCTGGAAGAAGTATCTCCAAAAGAGTGGTACGATGACACTGTTTACTACTTGTTGAATCACAGGTGTCCTTTGCATTTGAATCCCGTACAAAGAAGGGCTTTAAGAATGAAGAGCCAAAGATTCATGCTGCAGGGATCAGTACTTTATAGAAGAAATCACGAAGGTATCTATTTGAGATGTGTAGGAAAAAGAGAAGCTAAGCAGCTTATGGAGCATTTCCACGAGAAATTCGGAACAGGTCACGGAGGTGGTTTGGCCACAGCTCATCAAATTTCAAGGGCTGGGTATTATTGGCCCACACTTTTTAAAGATGCTTATGAGCATGTGAAGACTTGCCACATTTTTCAGACAGCTGCATACAGAGAGAAGAATCCGGCTATGCCCTTGCAGCCAGTGATTGAAGTCAGGCCGTTTGCCAAGTGGGGGTTGGACTTTATTGGAATGATTAACCCACCGTCCTCAACACAGCACAGGTACATACTGACAGCTACAGACTATTGCACCAAATGGACAGAGGCTCAAGCCTTGAAACTTTGCACAATGGATGTGGTCATTAAGTTCTTTGAGGAGAATATCATTACAAGATTCGGGTGTCCACATGCTTTGGTGTGCGACAATGGCCCCGCCTTTTCATCATTGAAATTTTCAAACTGGGCATTTGAGTATGGGGTTGCACTGAAGTTCTCATCCAATTACTATCCGCAGGGGAATGGACTTGCAGAGTCCACAAATAAGAATTTGTTGAATGCTATCAAGAAACTGTTGGATAAGAACCCTAAGGATTGGCACACGCAATTGAGGTTTGCCTTGTGGGCAAACAGGACTAGAACGAAGAATTCTTTGGGAACGTCTCCTTACCATTTGGTGTATGGGCAAGACCCCGTTTTCCCAGTTCAATTAAGGATCCCTACTCTTCAGTTTATTTAGGAATATCTGGAAGGAGAAGACCGAGTTCAAGTCAGGTTGTCCCAGTTGATGCACTTGGAGGAGAAAAGAGATGAGGCATTGGAAAATCTAGCCAAGCATCAAGGAGTTGTGAAGAGATGGTTCGACAAGCAGGCCAGGATCAAGGCCTTTAGGATTTCAGATTTTGTTTTATGTTGGGACAAGGCCCACGAAAGAAAAGGTGATCATGATAAGTTCGACAAATTGTGGTTGGGCCCGTATCAGATTTCTAACATCCTGGGAGATAATGCATTCAGATTAAAAACGCTAACAGGAGAGGACATCCCATTGCCAGTCAATGGGCAGTTCCTCAAGCATTATTTCCAAGCGTAGGTTCCCTCCTGGATCCTACTTTGTACATAGTAGATTAGGTTGTTTTGTTTCCCGCTTTCCCTTTTGGTTTCGGTTTTGGTTTGTCGCCCTCTGGGTTTTTGGTTTTGGTGTTTCTTCCCTTGAGTTGTCTGCTCAAGTGGTTTTGGTTTGGGTTCAGAATGGACTTGAGTTTTGGGGTTTCCCGTTACGTATGGGGATGATGATGTTTCTTCACAGTTTGGTTTACTTCCATAGGGACTTCTATGAATTTATGCAAATGATAAATGCCAAGGTTGTTTTCCTCTTATTATCATTCGGTTTCGTATAAGCTCGACTCAGAAGTTTAATCAGTTATTGTGTCTTAACACATGAGTCTGAGATTACCGTGTCCTGAGTCATTTTGATTTCTTGGGAGAGGTTACGGTAGGTGAAAATTTTTCATCTCGCTTCAGCGTCACTGCAATTCTCAAACCCATTGGTAGCTTCATTGCTTGCCAACCAATGATGGAATTGACGAAAAATCAAAAAGAAGAAAATATGTTAAAAGAGAAATATCAAAAGAAAGAACAAGAAAAGAAAAATTGTACTTAAAAATAGTGGTTTGGGAATATACGAATAACTCCACCTAGGCTATGGACGCTCGGCTGGCAGTGGAGCAATATTCGCGAGAATTGTAGCGACAACCTCGTCGGGGCTATGGACGCCTGACTGGCAGTGAGGCAATGTCCAGGATGCTTTTGAAGTTAAGATACTTGTATAACCTGTCGTAGTCGATCTCGGGAGTCACGATGGTTTAGAGATGAGATAAATGCATAGGTCAGGAGATCTCAGATGAAGGTGTTTTGATCCAATATCGGATTCTTCTCCCTTTTGAGTAAGTATCCTTTCTGTATGATGGTTAGAGGGATTGGCCAAGGTTTGATTTTCAAAGTGTTTTTCAACACTTTCCCGTGGAGTCGCCAAATGTTGTGACCTTTTTCACACATCACCCATCCAGATGGGGACCCCCTAATTTTTGCTCCATTCTGGTCGTTTGGCTTTGGTTAGTGCGTCTCTCTCTCTATCTCTGGTCCTTCCGGGGACGTCCCATCGTTTGACCCAGGTTGAAGTATTGGTTAAGTCTATGTAATTAGGGTTTTCATCCTTTAGGCTTATTTAGGGTCAAACCAGGTTATCAAATTGAAATCTGAGCTTAGTACAGCAATCACAAGGCTTCCAGCAGGGTCCCATTAAATTTTCACTGTATTCCGGCAACTTGCTATTTTTAGTAAGTATTCAATTTGGGACTATTTTATCGAAATTTTGGAATTCTGCCAGTTCCACCACATTCAGGTAACATCAAGCTGCTTGCACGTAAATTTTGAGCCAGATCAGACAATTTGCTATTTTTAGCAGTTCAGGCTTCAGGAGCCATTTTCAGGGGTCAAACATATGATTCTTCATTGTATGTCCAGAGATTACTTCTAGGTTTCTCGAAACCTTCGCAGCGATATAACATGCAAACCGAGACAACCACTTTCAGAGTTCAGTCGTCGGAGGCTATTTTTAGGGTTTGCATGCGGAGTTCTCTAACGCATGTCCGGATATTCCTTCTGGGTTTTTCAAGAGCTACGCAACAGTGTGACATGCAAGCGGAGAAGATCAAGTTTCGAGGACTTACTATTTTTAGCCAGTGCATGCATGCAGACCAGTTTTCTGGGTTTTTCTGGGTTTCTTGAGACCCCACGGACAATATAACATGCAAAACCATCCGGCAGTGGATGAGTCACTTTTCAGACAGTTTCTATTTTTAGCAGGTACACTCTAGCAACCGCCTAACACTCCAGTTCAGCAAGCAGAACGACATGCAGAAGGAACGAAGTCAAACGGAGACTGTTCGGGATACATGCAAGTCAAATTAGGGTTTCCACTTTTATAGGGGGTGAAATCCAGAAACAGTCAAAACCGAGTACCCCACCCATGTCAACATACTTCAAGGCACTTGCTGGCAAAATTTGAGCAGAATCGGAGAACTTACTATTTTTAGTAAGTCAGGGCACGGCTATAAATAGCAGGTCTGCACCCGAGGTTGGCATCAGAGCGACACTCAAGCTATCAGGATCAGGCGTTGCAAGTTTCAGGTCAAACAGAGCTACTGAAGTCAAAAAAATCAAGAACTTACTATAAATAGCAGGTGACTATAAATAGCAGGTCAGGGCAGATAACTGGCAAAACGGGTTCACAAGGCAAAGAGGGTCATATGGTGAAATTTTCATGCCAAACGGAGCCATGGAAGTCAGAAAAGCAAAGACTTACTAAAAATAGAATGTGAGATCAAGATCCGGTAGAGGTATGAAAAATTTTCTAAGTCTGGAAAATGACAGTTGCCTAATCAAAATGCGCCCTTACCTTGAAGAAATTGATGAAGGCGTTGAAATTTCTTCTAAGGCATGGAGATCAAAAGCTCTCACATAAATACGCGCCCATGATGGAGGAGTAGGTTGAAAATGCCTAAGTGTTAAAAATAAAAGTATCACATGCCAAAGGGCGCCTTCAAATCAAAGAATGCATGCCAAAATGCACCCAAGGTAACATGAGGTTGAAGAAAATTTCTAAGGCAAGTAAAGTAAAGCTCACCCCTTCATTTGCGCCCTCACTTGGAAACTCTACATGTTAAATGCGCCCAAGGAGGATGTTGCCTAGTGAAAAAGCGGCTAAGGCATGAAAAGAAACCCACCCCTCTCATTTGCACCCTCAAATGCAAGTAGACACATACAAATGCGCCCATCTCAAGTAAAAGGGGTGAAATGCGCCCACCTTGAAGTAAAGGAAGCAAGTCAAAAAGTTTCTAAGTGTTTAAAACTGAAAGCTTCCTACCCAAAATGCGCCCATGATAAAGAATCAAAGTCTCACCTCTCAAATGCGCCCTCAAGCAAAATTCTAAGTGTGTGAAAATTTTCCCAAGGCAAAAGCAAAAGCACATGGGTCAAAATGCGCCCACCTTCAAGAGGGAGACTATGAAAACTCCTAAGGCGTGGAAACTTCAAGGGGGGGGTCACCTTCCAAATGCGGCTAAGTGTGAAATTGAAAGTTCAACACCCAATATGCGCCCATGATAAAGATCAAAGCTTCACTAAGGAAATGCGCCCAAGGTTGTTGGAGTGACTTGGAAATTTCTAAGGCAAAAACAAAAGCAGCCACCCTCATTTGCGCCCTCTAATGAAAGCTCTCATAGCTAAATGCGCCCACCTCCAAGAAAGGGGAAAGGAAATCTAAAAAAGTCTAAGGCATTGGAAATAAAAGTGGATGGGTGAAAATGCGCCCATGTTGGGAGATGCCTAGCAATACGCCTAAGGCATGGAAAATAAAATGTGAGCATGAGGTCTCAAATGCACCCTCAAGTAAGAGCTAGCCCCATCAAATGCGCCCTCAAGGTGATGAAGTTTCAAATTTTCTAAGGCATGGAAAATGGGAGCTTGACCCTCTATATGCGCCCAAGTTGAAGTGGAGATTTTTTTTTAAAATTTCTAAGTGTGGAAAATGAAAGTGGCTCATGCTAAATGCGCCCTTGATTGAAAATGTTTCTAAGGCGTGGCAAGGGTAAAAGCTAGCAAAATAAAACATCACTGAGTGAAATAAGCCCAAGATGTGAAATGACTTGAGAAAATTTCTAAGTCGCAAAAAAAAAATGCCAAGGGGTCAAGTGCGCCAGAGGTGTAAAGTGAGGAATTTTTCTAAATGAAATAAATATTTCACCAGAAAGGAATATACGCCTAAGGGGGGTGAGAATTTAAATTTTCTACTAAGTGTGTGAAGTGGAGAAATTCCTAAGGCATGAGAATTTAAAAAAAAAAATTGAATAAACGGAAAGAGTGGGTGAATATGAAAATTTTCCAGAGGCATTCAAATGAAGTGGGCGAAGTGATGAAATTTTATTTTCAAGGCGGAAACAATTGGTGAATATTTTCCATGGGTCAAATAAAAAATTAAATGAACCCGTTTAAAAGGCACCCATGAGTTGACAGAGTTAAAAAATTAATTTCCTAAGGGAAATTTTAATATTTTCAGAGGAAATTCGTTTTGCCTAGATTATTTTCCTAACGGAAATTAAATCTCAGAGGATGAGTTATTTCGAACAAGCAAGTGATTTTAAATCACCTGGAGTTGAATATTTTAAAGAAAAAAAAATTTAAATGTCTAAGGCAAATTTTATGAAATTGAGGATTTAAATGGTAAGACATTTTAAAAGTTGGAAATGAATCTACAACTCCCACGAATTTTTTCGAATCAAATTTATTTAAACACTGCGATGATTTTAAAATGGAATTTTCAATCAAGTCAAGTGATTTTCTCGCAAGTTGTTTAAATCACCAAGAGTTAACTTGCAGACTAAGGGGAAAATTCGAAATTTGAAGAAGAGAGAATCTTCATTAATGGCAACTGCCATAATGACCGGCTGACGACTAGCCCACTACTGCACCTGAATTAGAAGATGCCAAACGGAGAAAGTGGAGAATTGATGAAGGTGCTAAAAATAGCCTCAGCACTACTCAGCAGGATTCTTCGCGAAGAGTTATTTAAACAACTTCATTTCTTTCATTTCTTCACACGTTT
>CM021104.1:252781736-252970517 GCA_007115665.2 Sequoiadendron giganteum | reverse complement strand
GCCAAAGAACCCGAAGAGTTTTTGCTCCAAGTTCCACATCCACGACGTGAACCGCACTGCGGAGGATCACATCAAAATGTTTGAGGACCACCTACGCAATAGACAGATTGCATATGCTGATGTAGCTTGCAGGTTGTTCCCCTATTCTTTGGGAGAAGAGGCCCATTATTGGTTCATACATTTGCCAGTTGGTTCAATTAGAACATGGGAACAGATGAAGACAGCCTTCATCAGAAAGTTTGGTATTCCCATCACTCCCGCGGAATTGTTCAGACAGTTTGTGGAAGTAAGGAGGCAAGAAAAAGAGCCCATTCATGTGTTTAACAATAGATTCCAGAAGGCTCTCACAAGATTACGAACTCCTTACACTATCACGGATGCTAGGGAGAATTACTACGCCGCTTTGGATCCCTTAACTGCAATGTTTGTGAGAGAAGCTCACCCCACTCCCGCCGATATGAATTTAGCTTATGCTAAGGCAATTGAAGTGAGTCAGAACATGGGACAAAATACAACTGGTCCCTCACTATACACTGGCTTAAGTTCTACGAGCGGTCAGATACAAACCTGGAATCAGCAAATTCCAGCATTAAATCCCATTCCACAACCATCTTACTAGGCAACCGCACCATCAAATCAGTTGGTTCTCCACCCTGGAGTACCTTCATCTCAAGCGTCAGTCGCACAACCTGTCTATCTACAGAACACAGTACCACTGACATAGACTCAAGAGGAAAGAGATGAAATAAAAGGTCTGGTGGAACAAGGAAAAAAGCTGTCAACTGAGGTGACATACCTCAGGAATCAAAATAATCAGATTCAAGCCATGCAAAGGAACAATCAAGCACACCAAGGTGCTAACCGAGGATATCAGAATAATCCTCTGAATCATCACCATGATGCCCATCAAGGATACAATCAGGAGAACAATCATGGATACAGAAACAATAATCAAGTGTTCCAGAAGAGATCCTGGAATACAGGGCCTAATAACGGAGGAGTCCCTTCACCATTGGACAACCCGCCTCCTCCTGAGAACCGTCCTGCAGACAGAGTATATCTAGCAGAAGCTGCCTTGTCAGGATGGTGTAGATTACACAATACTAATCAGCACTCTGAGCTTCAGTGCCATGAGTTCCAAGTGGCCGCTGACATTTTCAGAGGAGAGGTGAAGAATGCAGAACCGATAGAGGATCCTCCAGTTACGGGGTATGAAATAGTTCCAACACCCCGATATGATCAAGCCTTGATCTTGGAAGACTTCAAGTTTCCACCTGAATTTCAAAGTTATACACCTCCGTCGGTTAATCAGAGATTTCTACCAGCTTCGGCAAATGGTCCCGTGGGGACGCCGGAAGCTCAAACGCCTTCAGAGGCTCATGCCATGTACGTATCACCAGATGAGCCCCTAAGCAAAGACGGTTATAGTTTTCCGCCTCTTAAAAATAGTGTCTTGGTGGAAGGAGTTAGAGAGGTACAAGCTCTCCAGACCACTGGAAATGGTCCCCCTAAAGTGTATCAAAGAGGTTATCCTCAAAGAGAACCGTTGACCTCGTCAACGCCATCGAATAACTTTATGACACCCCCGCACCCCAATGCGAGCAACGTGCCGGTTGCACCAAAAGACTCTCCGGAGTATAGGCAACAGGGACCCACACAAGCAAGATCAAATGGACCACAAATGCCTTAGCAGCCAGTTTACCAGTTAGTCCGAGGACAAAAGGAGAATTCTCCTAGAGAAGATATAAAGAAGCTGAGCTCCTTTGTATTGGAGGAATTTAAGAAGATAAAGGTCAGTTTACCACTCTATGAGTTGATGGAGGTCCAAGAAGTACGAGACACTCTTCTGGGGACATTGACTGAAACCACCACCACAAGGAGTACTTCACAAGAGGCACCCAATGTGCCAAGAAACCCCCAGACTGTTATGCAGCCTCGTCCAACACAGAACACAAATGTAGTGCAAAATGTGCCCCAAGCACCTTATAATTCATGGGAAGCACCACAATGGCCTCAAAACTTTGAAGGCATGGTATTGAATTCCGCCAGCATTCTTGGAAGGATCGAGGGTGAGAGAGGTTCTCAGCCTGATGATGCTGTGAAGCAAAGGCAGAATATAGGGGATGTGACCCAAGGCAGGCAAGTCCAGCCGGACAAGAAAGATGAAAGGAAAAATGAAGTAGCAGATGAGAGAAGGAAACCAGTGGTGTTTTATCAAGGGAAAGATGAACCGGCCCCATTCTTGGTTTCAGTCAGAATATTCAGAAAAATGCTACACAATTGTTTGATTGATTCTGGAGCTTCAAGCAACGTCATGCCTTTGAAGGTATGCGAAAGATTGGGCCTAATCCCGCTCCACACCAACAAGAAGGTGACTCAATTGGATAAAACTAAAGTTCCCATCATTGGAGAACTAAACGACATTCACATGCAGCTAGCCGCGGATCCTAGAATCCAAAGCCGTATTGATATTTCCGTTGTAGATATACCAGATGGGTATGGCATGCTGCTTAGCAAAGACTGGTGCCGAAAGTTGAACGGGTATATCGCCACCGACTTTTCTCACATGTGGTTGCCTTGGAGAGGAATCCCTAACCAAATAAGGGTGGAGAGTCGCCACGGCTCAGATTGATGATCATCGAGTATGGTGATAATAATGAAGTATTGTTTGCAAAGGCTGATCTGGGCTCATACAAGCCAGTCAAGCAAGAGGTCCTCATGTTGCAGAGTGTAAATCAAGAGAAACCCTTGGGAGGTATGCCCTCCTCTACTGAAGTATTGATTGAAGATGACTCAAGCGATGGTGAAGGGATGTTTGAAAATTTTAGAAACTTCGTGCTGAGAAGTGTCAAGCAAAAGATGGAATCAGGGAAGAATGTTTCCATCAGTAGTATGTTAATGCCCAATTGGTGCAGGATCCATGAAGCGTTCGATCCAGAATTCACATGCGCCATGTGCAAAATGGCCATAGAAGAAGTTTCAAAGAGAGTTCCACAGGCCTCTTTGGTAGAAGAACTAGAAAGGGTAAATGAAGAAAAGGACTCCCTGACGAAGGAATGGATAGAAAGTGAGGAGATTAAGCCCGCAGTGGAAAAGAATGATCTCGTGACCTATAGCAGTCACATAGAAGATCAAGTATGGACTTTGAGATTTGATGGGTCAAAGTCTAACAAAGGGAATGGAGCAGGGTTTGAACTTATCAGCCCCAAGGGAGAAGCATATCTAGGTGCTTGCAGGCTCCAGTTCCCTTGCACCAACAATGTTACCAAATATGAATCTTTGATTCATGGGTTAATCCTGGCAATAGATAAAGGTGCCAAGATTGTGCACGCCATTGGGGATTCTAACATAGTGGTCCGCCAGGTAAGAAAACAGTATGCCTGTCATGACAAGAGGTTGGGCCATTACCGGAATAGAGTATGGGACTTGATCGAGAGCTTCGATGCTTTCAACATCAAGCAGGTGTACAGAGCTAAAAATCCAGTGGCAAATTCCCTCGCACAGGCAGCCAGTTCACTAGAGCCACTAGAGTTGGAGGGTCTAAAGAAGTTCACGGTAGAGTTAATCTCTACACCTTCAATTCCAGATAATATAAAGAATTTCCAGGTATTTGATGATGATAAGCAGATTTTGGAATTCTTGACAAACTCAGGGGTATTTGAACTTTGAAGCACAGATTATAGATGAAGAAGAAACCGAGGAAGCGGAATTTGACACCGAAGGGATCTTAAATTTAAAAACAAATGTCATTCCTAGGGGCATGATTGAGTTAGAAAGACTCTTTGATCCCGATAAACTGAGTAGAAATCAAGGCACTCAAGGAAATGAGTGCGAGACAATCAACTTGGGAACAGATGAGCAAATCAAGAATGTATTTGTGGGCAAGGTTTGTACCCCAAAAGAAAGAGGAGGAATAGTGCAAGCATTGAGAGAGTTCTCTGATGTGGTAGCCTGGGGCTACGAGGACTTAAAGACATACGACACTACCTTGATCACGCACACGATCCCGTTGAAGCCGGGAAACAAACCATTCAGACAAAGGCAAAGGCCGGTGAACCCGCTGCTAGAACCATTGATATATCAGGAGGTAAGAAAACTCCTCTCAGCTAGAATCATTTTCCCAATAAGGCACTCAACATGGGTCACCAATCTGGTACCCGTCAGAAAGAAAAATGGAGAGATAAGGTTGTGTGTTGACTTCCGCAACCTAAACAGAGCGTCTGAGAAGGACAACTATCCCTTGCCCTCACTAGATGAGGTGTTGCAAATTGTGAATGGTTCCCAAATGATGTCCTTCTTGGATGGGTATTCAGGATACAACCAGGTGATGGTTGAAGAGGCAGACAGACTGAAAACAGCTTTCACCACCAAGTGGGGGACTTTTGCTTACAGGAGAATGCCTTTTGGCTTAATCAATGCCGGGGCCACATTTCAACGGGCTATGGACATCGCTTTCCGAGACTTAGTCGGAAAGTGCATTATTATATACATGGACGACCTTACCGTGTTCTCCAAGAAGAGGGAAGATCATGTTGAAGACTTGAGGAAGATTTTCCGGAGATGCAGAAGGTTTGGTATTTCTCTCAATTCCAAGAAATGCGTGTTCGGAGTCACTGAAGGCAAATTGTTAGGGCATGTCCTTTCAGAACAGGGCATATCGATTGACCCAGACCGCATCGAAGCAATTTCAAAGATTGGCATGCCAGGGAGTCAGAAAGAGTTGAGGTCCTTCTTTGGAAAGATTAATTTTGTGAGAAAATTCATAACTGGGTTCGCCGAGATTGTCAGACCACTGAATGAGATGTTGAAGAAAGATGCGAAGATAGAATGGACCCCTCAAACAAGGAAAGCGTTTGAGGAAATCAAACAAGCAATAGTAGATGCTCTGGTACTAGTCAGTCCGGACTACTCAAAGCCGTTCTACTTATACTCTTTTGCTTCGGAGCACACCTGTGCAGCGATATTGACACAGAGAACTAAGGAGAAAGATGAGCACCCAATTGCTTTTATGAGTGCACCATTGAAAGAGGCGGAATTAAGATATCCAAACGTGGAGAAGCAGGCTTATGCTCTAGTAAAAGCAGCTAAGAAGTTCAGGCACCACATCTTAAGGAGCAAAGTTTATGCAATAGTTCCAGATGCCACGGTGAAAACATTGTTAATGCAAAATGAACTAGGAGAAAGAAGAGGCAAGTGGGTCGCCACTTTGCAAGAATACGATATGGAAATACAGCCCATGAAATTAGTCTGGGGGCAAGCCTTGGCGTAGACAATTGCAATGGCAGGACCTGGATTGGTGCAACAAACGTATGTGCTGGAAGAAGTATCTCCAAAAGAGTGGTACGATGACACTGTTTACTACTTGTTGAATCACAGGTGTCCTTTGCATTTGAATCCCGTACAAAGAAGGGCTTTAAGAATGAAGAGCCAAAGATTCATGCTGCAGGGATCAGTACTTTATAGAAGAAATCACGAAGGTATCTATTTGAGATGTGTAGGAAAAAGAGAAGCTAAGCAGCTTATGGAGCATTTCCACGAGAAATTCGGAACAGGTCACGGAGGTGGTTTGGCCACAGCTCATTAAATCTCAAGGGCTGGGTATTATTGGCCCACACTTTTTAAAGATGCTTATGAGCATGTGAAGACTTGCCACATTTTTCAGACAGCTGCATACAGAGAGAAGAATCCGGCTATGCCCTTGCAGCCAGTGATTGAAGTCAGGCCGTTTGCCAAGTGGGGGTTGGACTTTATTGGAATGATTAACCCACCGTCCTCAACACAGCACAGGTACATACTGACAGCTACAGACTATTGCACCAAATGGACAGAGGCTCAAGCCTTGAAACTTTGCACAATGGATGTGGTCATTAAGTTCTTTGAGGAGAATATCATTACAAGATTCGGGTGTCCACATGCTTTGGTGTGCGACAATGGCCCCGCCTTTTCATCATTGAAATTTTCAAACTGGGCATTTGAGTATGGGGTTGCACTGAAGTTCTCATCCAATTACTATCCGCAGGGGAATGGACTTGCAGAGTCCACAAATAAGAATTTGTTGAATGCTATCAAGAAACTGTTGGATAAGAACCCTAAGGATTGGCACACGCAATTGAGGTTTGCCTTGTGGGCAAACAGGACTAGAACGAAGAATTCTTTGGGAACGTCTCCTTACCATTTGGTGTATGGGAAAGACCCCGTTTTCCCAGTTCAATTAAGGATCCCTACTCTTCAGTTTATTCAGGAATATCTAGAAGGAGAAGACCGAGTTCAAGTCAGGTTGTCCCAGTTGATGCACTTGGAGGAGAAAAGAGATGAGGCATTGGAAAATCTAGCCAAGCATCAAGGAGTTGTGAAGAGATGGTTCGACAAGCAGGCCAGGATCAAGGCCTTTAGGATTTCAGATTTTGTTTTATGTTGGGACAAGGCCCACGAAAGAAAAGGTGATCATGATAAGTTCGACAAATTGTGGTTGGGCCCGTATCAGATTTCTAACATCCTGGGAGATAATGCATTCAGATTAAAAACGCTAACAGGAGAGGACATCCCATTGCCAGTCAATGGGCAGTTCCTCAAGCATTATTTCCAAGCGTAGGTTCCCTCCTGGATCCTACTTTGTACATAGTAGATTAGGTTGTTTTGTTTCCCGCTTTCCCTTTTGGTTTCGGTTTTGGTTTGTCGCCCTCTGGGTTTTTGGTTTTGGTGTTTCTTCCCTTGAGTTGTCTGCTCAAGTGGTTTTGGTTTGGGTTCAGAATGGACTTGAGTTTTGGGGTTTCCCGTTACGTATGGGGATGATGATGTTTCTTCACAGTTTGGTTTACTTCCATAGGGACTTCTATGAATTTATGCAAATGATAAATGCCAAGGTTGTTTTCCTCTTATTATCATTCGGTTTCGTATAAGCTCGACTCAGAAGTTTAATCAGTTATTGTGTCTTAACACATGAGTCTGAGATTACCGTGTCCTGAGTCATTTTGATTTCTTGGGAGAGGTTACGGTAGGTGAAAATTTTTCATCTCGCTTCAGCGTCACTGCAATTCTCAAACCCATTGGTAGCTTCATTGCTTGCCAACCAATGATGGAATTGACGAAAAATCAAAAAGAAGAAAATATGTTAAAAGAGAAATATCAAAAGAAAGAACAAGAAAAGAAAAATTGTACTTAAAAATAGTGGTTTGGGAATATACGAATAACTCCACCTAGGCTATGGACGCTCGGCTGGCAGTGGAGCAATATTCGCGAGAATTGTAGCGACAACCTCGTCGGGGCTATGGACGCCTGACTGGCAGTGAGGCAATGTCCAGGATGCTTTTGAAGTTAAGATACTTGTATAACCTGTCGTAGTCGATCTCGGGAGTCACGATGGTTTAGAGATGAGATAAATGCATAGGTCAGGAGATCTCAGATGAAGGTGTTTTGATCCAATATCGGATTCTTCTCCCTTTTGAGTAAGTATCCTTTCTGTATGATGGTTAGAGGGATTGGCCAAGGTTTGATTTTCAAAGTGTTTTTCAACACTTTCCCGTGGAGTCGCCAAATGTTGTGACCTTTTTCACACATCACCCATCCAGATGGGGACCCCCTAATTTTTGCTCCATTCTGGTCGTTTGGCTTTGGTTAGTGCGTCTCTCTCTCTATCTCTGGTCCTTCCGGGGACGTCCCATCGTTTGACCCAGGTTGAAGTATTGGTTAAGTCTATGTAATTAGGGTTTTCATCCTTTAGGCTTATTTAGGGTCAAACCAGGTTATCAAATTGAAATCTGAGCTTAGTACAGCAATCACAAGGCTTCCAGCAGGGTCCCATTAAATTTTCACTGTATTCCGGCAACTTGCTATTTTTAGTAAGTATTCAATTTGGGACTATTTTGTCGAAATTTTGGAATTCTGTCAGTTCCACCACATTCAGGTAACATCAAGCTGCTTGCACGTAAATTTTGAGCCAGATCAGACAATTTGCTATTTTTAGCAGTTCAGGCTTCAAGAGCCATTTTTAGGGGTCAAACATATGATTCTTCATTGCATTTCCAGAGATTACTTCTGGGTTTCTCGAAACCTTCGCAGCGATATAACATGCAAACCGAGACGACCACTTTCAGAGTTAAGCCTTCGGAGGCTATTTTTAGGGTTTGCATGCGGAGTTCTCTAACGCATGTTCGGATATTCCTTCTGGGTTTTTCAAGAGCTACGCAACAGTGTGACATGCAAGCGGAGAAGATCAAGTTTCGAGGACTTACTATTTTTAGCCAGTGCATGCATGCAGACCAGTTTTCTGGGTTTTCCTGGGTTTCTTGAGACCCCACGGACAATATAATATGCAAAACCATCCGGCAGTGGATGAGTCACTTTTCAGAAAGTTTCTATTTTTTAGCAGGTACACTCTGGCAACCGCCTAACACTCCAGTTCAGCAAGCAGAACGACATGCAGAAGGAACGAAGTCAAACGGAGACCGTTCGGGATACATGCAAGTCAAATTAGGGTTTCCACTTTTATAGGGGGTGAAATCCAAAAACAGTCAAAACGGAGTACCCCACCCATGTCAGCATACTTCAAGGCACTTGCTGGCAAAATTTGAGCAGAATCGGAGGACTTACTATTTTTAGTAAGTCAGGGCACGGCTATAAATAGCAGGTCTGCACCCGAGGTTGGCATCAGAGCGACACTCAAGTTCTCAGGATCAGGCGTTGCAAGTTTCAGGTCAAACAGAGCTAGTGAAGTCAAAAAAATCAAGAACTTACTATAAATAGCAAGTGGCTATAAATAACAGGTCAGGGCAGACGACTAGCAAAACAGGTTCACAAGGCACGAGGAGTAGAAGTAGATCCCATCAAATGCGCCCTTGTGCTAGGAGTAGTTGGGCCGAAATTTTTCTAAGTATAAAATGAAAGTGGACATGGCAATTTGCGCCCTCAACTTCAAAGCTCATGTGTGAAATGCGCCCACCTCCAAGAAAAATCTAAGGCTTTAAAATCAAAACCTTGACACCCAATATGCGCCCATGGTGAAAAATGAAAGCTTGCCTATGTATTTGCGCCCTCAAGTCAAAGTGGGCCATGTGAAATGCGCCCAAGTAAGGTGAGGAAAGGCTAGGGCGTGGAAAATGAAGGTTCCCTACCTCAAGTGCGCCCTCAAGGAAGGTGATAATATGAAATTTTCTAAGTAGTGAAATAGAAGTAGCACACATACAAATGTGCTCATGGGAGAAAGGTTAGAAATTTTCCTAAGTAAAACAAAAACTCCCTAGGCAAAATACGCCCAAGTTGAGCAAAATGATGGAAAGAGGTGAATGCGCCCAAAGAATGAAAGGACTTAATTTTATTTCTAAGTGGGTGAAGGGGAAGAGGTTGAAATAAAAATCCAAGGGCGAAAATGTTCAAAATTTTCCTAAGTGGAATAAGTATTTCACTACATAAAACACGCCAGAGTTGGATGAATTTCAAATTTTTCGTGAGATATTTAAGCGGGGTGAACAACTTGATGAAATATTTTCTAAGTAGAAAAAAAAATTAAATGAACCTGTTTAAAAGGCACCCATGAGTTGACAGAGTTAAAAAATTAATTTCGTAAGGGAAATTTTAATATTTTCAGAGGAAATTCGTTTTGCCTAGATTATTTTCCTAACAGAAATTAGATCTCAAAGGATGAAGTATTTAGAGCAGGCAAGTGATTTCTGTCAGCGGGTTGAATTATTTTAAAAGAGAAAATTTAAAATGTCTAAGGCAAATTTTATGAAATTGAGGATTTAAATGGCAGACATTTTAAAAGTTGGAAATGAATCTACAACTCCCACAATCTTTTTTTGAATCAAATTTATTTAAACATGGCAAGAATTTTAAAATGGAATTTTCAATCAAGCCAAGTGATTTTTCTCGCGAGTTGTTTAAATCACCAAGAGTTAACTAGCGGACTAGAAAGGAAAATTCGAAATTTGAAGAAGAAAGAATCTTCATTAATGGCAACTGCCATAATGACCGGCTGACGACTAGCCCACTACTGCGCCTGAATTAGAAGATGTCGAACGAAGATAGTCGGCATTAATTGCTCATTATGGTTCCTGCAAGGGAGTGGAGAATATTCTGTGCATTTAATGCCCCACTCCCTTCAGTGGCGGTTTTTAGGGCAGAAACCCTAATTAGGGCATAGGTGGCTTGATCCGAGCCCTTTATTGTAATTGAATCCGAACCGTCCATTGAAATGGGCTAACTATAAAAGGGGCATCCCCCCTCATTTGTAATCTATTAGAATTAGAATTAGACATTAGATCAAGAATTGAATCAGAGCGAGAGTAGAAGGCATATAGCATTTAGCTTAGAAGTTAGCTTAGATTGAGGAGGAAAGGAAGTTTTCCCATTGAGGACTTTGTAAGAAGTTGTTGTGAACACTCTCATAATATAAAGATTTATCATTGTTTGGTGGTTCTATCTTCTATTGTGAGTAGCTAGCAAGGCTTGTTCGTCTTTCCAATTCAAGTGGATAGAGTAGAGTAGACTTTGTTTATGCAAGTAGTCGTTAATTGTGGAGTGTGGCGCTGTGATTTGAGCATATCTTCTTTCATCCATACCACTAGCGGGCTTACTGATGGTAAGTTCACCTTGCGTGGTCAACTGGAGTATTGGCACTTAACTTCGATTGTGGCTCATATGTCCGTATGCATCGTAGTGATGGTATGAACATGTTGTGTCATAATTTGAACACCTTTCTCATCCTTCGAAGATTGCACCAACTTTGTTGGAGTTGTCCGAAAGGAGACGAAGCAAAGTCTGGTTTGAAGATTGTTTAAGTCGATCCTCGTCCTCCACCCTTTAGAATTAGATTTGTAGAATTCCTATCCCTATCCCTTTTTAATTCAATAATTCTCGGTTAATTTAGGAGTCAGAGCAATACTGTCAAATCATTCATATCCTAATTGCTTCACAAAATCGAACAACTACGTAAGTCCCCTTGAATACCCAGCATATTCACATTAGCCAACTGAGTCTATTCGCGTTAAAGGAACCTTGGAGTTGAACGCATGAACTTTCACGCAATCTTAGCATGCGGAATACTTTGATCAAGAGAGAATAGAATGACCGTTGGGCATTTTTATTCTGTGTTGGTGTCGTCATAAAAAACACGTCAACATGACCCCGGTGTTTTTGTTTTGCATGCTTTAGACTTTTGAGTTGACCCCTGCATGATGGGCGCATTTGAGGGTATGAGCTCTCATTTTGCCATACTTAGAAAAAATTTCAGGCCTCTGCCTTCCCTTGCCCTCTATTTTTTGCAAGTTTTGGAGATGTATGATTCTTCAAGGGCTTTTGCCTATTTTGAACCGAGAGATAGCATGTTGTGGCCCTCATGGCTTGATTGCCCTATTTATGCTTGTCGTCCCTGCTCACCTGCTATTTTTAGCCTTCCTGCTATTTTTAGTAAACTCTTGATTTCCTTGAATTCTGCAGCTCCATTTGACTTGAAATTTTCCGAGCGTGACCCTCATGACTTGTTTGACCTGTTCACACCTGCCCCTCATGCTGACCTGCTATTTATAGCCCTATTCTAGATGTGACTTACTATAAATAGTAAGTGCTCGGATTGCGCTCAAATTTTACAAGTAGACCGCTTGAAGGATGCTGATCGCGATGTGATACATCAGTTTTCAGAGATTCCGGCTTTTCACCCCTCATTTTAGGCACCAAAGTTGGAAACCCTAATCTGACTTGCATGTGCCTCAAATGACCTTTGTTTGACTTGATTCCTGTTGCATGTTGCTCTATTTGCGAAACTGAAGTGCTGAGAGTGCCCTGGAGTGAACCTGCTAAAAATAGTATGCGCTTGAAAAGTAACCAACCAACTGTCGGATGAGTTTGCATGTCACACTGCCGAGAGAAAGCAAAAAACCCAAAAAACTAGTCCACATGTAAGCACTTGCTAAAAATAGCAAGTCATCATTTTGACTTGCATGTCACATCATCGCGAAGCTCTCGAGAAACCCAGAAAGAATATCCTGACATGCATTGAGAAATCATACATGCAAACCCTGGAAACTGCCTCTGAAGCCGAAACTGCTAAAAATAGCAAGTTGTCTGAATCTATTCAAATTTTGCATGCAAGCTCTTTGAAGTGTCCTGGATGTGGTGTAGTAGTTGGAATTCCGAAATCCCGAGGAAAAAGACCCCAAATTAAGCACTTACTAAAAATAGTAAGTTGTTAGAACTCAATGAAAATTTGATGGGATCTTGCCTGAAGCATCTTGATTGTAGCACCAAGCTCATATTTCACTTTGCCAACTTGATTTGACCTCCAATAAGCCTGAAGAATGAAAAACCCTAATTTCACAAACTAGCCAAAATTTCCAATCAGGTCAAATGATGGGACATCCTCAGAAGGACAGAAAAATCAAAGAGAGAGAGACACACAAAACCCAAGCCAAAAGACCAAAATGGAGCAAAAATTAGGGGGGACCCATTTTGAATGGGGTGATGTGTGAAAAGGTCACAACAGGTTCCCCTCTCTTGATGGGCTGAGTGACTCCTTTTATGTTTATCAATCTGTATTTATGATTATGTTTGATTTTGGATATCTATATATATTAATGCTAACAGGTACGTTGTTAATGTGATGAATACATATTCTAATCTAGGGTCATTGTATTAAAAGGACATTCATTTGGAAAGAAGAAACCCTAAACCTAATCAACAAGCAAATTCTAGGGCAGACAAATGGATTTTAGGGCAAGTCCATGTAAGGGACATTACGGTGGTATCAGAGCATCTTTCCTGCTATCTTGTGTGTGCTTGAGCTAGTTGTTTGCTTGCTTGAGCTTGTTGCTTACATGCTTGAGCTGGTTACGTAGTTGCTTGAGCTTGTTGGATACCTGCTTGAGCTAGTTGCTTTCTTGCTTGAGCTACTTGCCTACTTGCTTGAGTTGGTTTCCTACTTGCTTGAGCTAGTTGCTTGCTTGGTTGAGCTACTTGCTTACATGCTTATGCTGGTTGCCTACTTGCTTGAGCTGGTTGCTTGTATGCTTGAGCTACTTGCTTTTCTACTTATGCTAGTTGCCTACTTGCTTGAGCTAGTTGCTTGCCTGCTTGAGCTACTTACTTGCATGCTTGAGCTGGTTGCCTACTTGCTTGAGCTAGTTGCTTGCATGATTGAGCTACTTGCTTGCCTACTTGAGCTAGTTGCTTACTTGCTTGAGCTGGTTGCTTGTGTGCTTGAGCTTGTTGCCTACTTGCTTGAGTTGGTTGCTTGCGTGCTTAAGCTACTTGTTTGTCTACTTGAGTTGCTTGCGTATGTGCTTGAGCTACTTGCCTATGTGCTTAAGCTACTTGCATGTCTACTTGAGGTGCTTGCCTGTGTGCTTGAGATAATTGCCTATGTGCTTGAACTATTTGCTTGTGTGTTTGAGCTACTTGCCTATGTGCTTAAGCTGCTTGTTTGCTTGCTTGAGCTACTAGCTTGTGTGCTTGAGCTCCTTGTTTGCATGGTTGAGCTACTCGTGGGTTTGACATTTATGATGAAATAGTAGCACTTAAGAATATTAGTCAATATATTATCCTCATAGTCAGAATACCCATCACTTGGGTTAGAACTTCCAACTCCCATTAAAGCTGATATCATCACCACAAGAAGCAACATCTTAAAATTACCCATCTTAGATTATGATTGCTTGAGGGCAAGCAATCTTGGGAGGGGTGGACTGTCATGTCCCCAAAATAAAACATTAAAATAACTAAGTGTTGAAATGCAAATAAATAAAATAAATGACAAATTACGTATTTACAAATATTAACAAGTTAGTATCACTATAATTGTAATCATAATATAATAATATAAATATCAACAATACAAAATATACAATATAATTATTACAATCATAATATAATAATATAAATACCAACCATACAAAATATACAATATAATTATTATAATTATTAAACAAATTGATATTATTACAATTATAATTAATAATAACATAAATGAAACTAACATAAAAAATAATAAATTAATAATACAAAATATATAGAATAACATAATACATATATGTTCAAAAGAATAAATCAACAACTATGACATGAAGGCAGCGCTTGAATAAGGAACAGTTAAAACAATAAAGGGTGAAGTGATGTCCCTGAAGAATAAGGAATAATGCTTAATTGGATGCAGCGATATTAGGAAATAAAAGTAATTGCCAAAGGTGGTGTTCATAAAGGCACCGATTAGTTTTTTTTTTTTTTAAAAAGAGGGCAGCGATTAGTCGAGGGATAGGTCTCTTTAAGATACAAAGATATAAAGGAGAACAATTACCAAAAGTAGAAGGCATTGAATGGAAGGATAGGAAAATAAAAAAATAAAATACAGACTATAGATCGTGACAAGAGGAAATAAGGGAATAAATCATTATATCTACTATACATAAATGCTGTTGCTGCAGAACATTATGGGAGTATGGGGTTGAAGGAGGCTAGTAAGGAATCAGAAAATGTGGAGAGATACAACTCAGGTGAGACTACTCACTTAGTTTTAATGTTTAGTTATCTTCAATCTAACATAACCATGATGCATGAAGCTTGTTGCCCAACCGATCTATGTACTATTAAATTTAACCAATAAACTTTATTCATTGGAATGCACATAGTTACTTCTGATCTGTTAGAACCATGCCTTCTTGATATCGAATCTGGAAACAAACTTCAGTAGACTAGAAATCAACAGTGTATTTAAGCGGACTATGTAGTCCTTGACTGATCATAGGCCAAATGGTTTACCTTCTATGGATATGGTTCTAATGATGATCAATCTACATTTATATTCGATTTTTGCAAATATTGGACTTGCAAGATGTATTGAATTGCAAAAGAACATAATGAACATGTAGACATGAATATTGCTTAATTTAGTTTTATATTCTGATGTACCTTCATATTAGTATTCAAGAAATTGTTTGATCATATTAAATACTCTTATTGCATAATATGTGTAAATACAAATGAAGTACTAATGACTACATATTTGGTGATTGCATATCAATTGTCTGAATTGTGATTGTAATCTCGCCAGGAGAGCTGAGTCATGACTTAAGTGGTTTGTCTAAAAACCTCACCTAGGTTCTGCCCCACAGGACCAAAGCAAGGGTTGGGTAGTCTACTCCACAGGCCCATAGCAAGGGTTGAGTAGTCTGCCCCACAGGCCCATTACAAAGGTTGGGTTATGGAGGGGTGAGGGTTGGGCATTGAAAGGTGGTAGACCGTAGGCCCCTTAAGGGTTCCCCTCTCCTGATGGGCTGAGTGACTCCTCTTATGTTTATCAATCTGTATTTATGATTATGTCTGATTTTGGATATCTATATATATTAATGCTAACAGGTATGTTGTTACTGTGATGAATACAAATTCTAATCTAGGGTAATTGTATTAAAAGGACATTCATTTGGAAAGAAGAAACCCTAAACCTAATCAACAAGCAAATTCTAGGGCAGACAAATGGATTTTAGGGCAAGTTCGGGTAAGGGACATTACATTTAGTGAGTTTGGTTATCGTCCCCTTGTTTCTAGTAGATCATCTTTCAGCCTACACCTCGGAAAGGTCTTGGTACCTCCTTGGGAATCCTGAGATCTGATCTACCGTAAGAAGATTGTTTGTTTGGATTCTATTTCGGTATAAAGTCTGGGAGTTCAAAGCCTTCAGATGCATCCTGAGAGAAATATTTGTCCGAGTGATCGAACCATCCATTTCAGTTCCTATGCCCTCATGCTCTATTTTTCTTGAGGAGATAGGATAGTTTAGAAGCTTGCTTTAGTCATAGTTAAAGATCTACAAAAACGAGAGAAAACCTTAGCTACGGCGCATTGTGTTTATGCACCCTTGTGTCCCACCATTGAGTAAAAAGGTAGGAACAGTAGTTTACTTCATCTTTTTTATGCAAACATCAGCAAAGAGAGATCTTCGTGTCTATAATTTGAAGAAGCAGTGACTACATACTTGCAATAGCTGTCGTTTTCCAATAAGCACTCCAAAGGTGCTAATTGAAACGCCAAACCAGGTATAGGCTATCAATCACTGGAGAGTGTAGTGCTAAATATGGGGACATTACAAACTAGGCTCAAGGTACCTTTTTCGAATGACCACACACCCCTCAACTTAAGTTTATAATATAACTTTATAAAACAACTTAAGTGGTCGAATTAAACAAATATTTAAACACTGCAACCTTAGGATCTTCAAAAATCAATAGAGAAATATTATTGCTGCGTACACATTGGCCTGGGACCAACTCACCAAAGATGACTTACTATAAATAACACAGCTAAAAATAGTAAGTATATACCAAACACCAAAACTGAGCGAAACTGAAAAGCATTGAAGAACACTGTGACCAACTGAAGATAGCAACATCATAACCGACCACTACTATAAATAGAAACCCCTCCAGAAACCCCAACACTAAACATCAATGTTGGCAAATGAGTCCCCTAACCACATCAACTAGCCTACGGGAACTCTAGAATAGGCTAATTGAATCATTGCATTGCTCAAGAGCGAGAAGGGGACATTTCGCCATTGGAGTTGATTTGAAGTTTCAGTTTGGGTTTTCTAGCATGGACTATGTTGATGTTTTTTAGCATTACATTTCGGTGTGATTCCTTTTCAGATTGTAGGAGTGTTGAGTGTGGAGTTTGGAGTGCTTTTAGGGGGGCGTAAAATTGTTGCTACCTTCTGCAACTATAGTTTCAGACCTGCAAATGTCTGATATACCATTTCCAGAATTATGACACACTCTTTTCATGAGTTTGGGTGTGAGTTGGCCTTGTTGTTTGAGTGCTAATATGGTTGGTGATCATTTTGGCATGTTGGAGGTAGCTGGGTGAAGTTTCTTGAGTCATCTATCTCGCTGTCCAGACTGTTGTAGCTGAGTTTCAAACTTATATCAGACTTCCATTTTCCATATCTAAGGGATATTTGCTATTGCAATGTTGGGTGGTTAGTTTTTTGAGCTAGGGGTTCATTTGGGGTGCTCTAATCAGCTTCATATCACATTATCATTTGTAATAACAGATATGTATTTGGTTTGGAATGAATTGTCAAAGCTAACATTGTAACACTAGGTGGTAGTACCACTAATGATCTTGATCTTGTTATTTTTTGTTACTTACCCCACAACATAAGTGGCTCTTATTACTCACCCCATTGATAAGTGGCTTTCTTGTATTCACTGACCATTGAAAAGTGGAAGAGTTGTTTATTGGTTGTACTTAGTCACTACTGAGAAGTGGAAGAGCTTACATGGCATTTCTTTATTGTATATGCTTTCCCACTGCAAAGTGGATGTTCCCAGCTAACCCCACTAGATAAGTGGATGCTACTTTCAGCTGCTCATTTCAAGTATAACTATAATCCTATACATTGTATGCTCTCACCTCACTCATAGTGGGAACTTGGTGATCAAAAGGTGGAAAGGAAAGTTATTTAGCATTTTTATTCGATTGAGCTAACAAGTTTTTCAAAAAAATAAAAATTAAGGGTGGTTATTACCTGCAAAGTCATGATGCTTAAATTTAAAGTGTTAAATCGTTCTCTCTGCCAATTGTTTGACAAAATGCCTATGAAAATTTGTGAGAGTATTTTTAAGAAAAAATTGTAAGGGATCTTACAATGGTATCAAAGCCATGTATCTTGCCAGCTTGTGGGGGGATTGAATAGCTTTATGCAATTAGAAATTTCATATGCAGCCAGGTGAAGGGGTGTATAGGTATTATTTGAGAAGAAGACCTTTGAATCCTCTAGGTAATATAAAAGGAGTTCTAGCTGATTTTCTTGTTTCAGGTAATATCATAAATTTGGAAATGATATATCAAATGTTTAGCACAATCTCCAGTGTCCACAAATTCCAAACATTCAACACACCTATGAATCTTGGACAAATTTACTCACAAATTGTCTAGGAGAGTTTTAGTTCTTGAAACCTATCCTTGATGTAGGGTTTCCATCCTAGAGTAAAAAGGTGAACAAATGCTCAATCTCGTAATTTGGGGTTTCAAAAAAAAAATGCCAAGAACGAATTTTCTTTTACAAGCTCTCATTTTTATTCCCCTTTTTAATATTTGAAATATTATATTTCATTTCCCTCTCAAAGTGACTTTTAATATTTCTTTTTAGTTTAACTTTATATTTGGGCCTTCAAAAAGTTACTTTTTTTTAATAAAATGTCCAATATTAATAAAATAATTAATTAAATCAGCATGTAGGAATTAAAATAGGCTAAGGGTCTACCAATTGATCATTCTCCCAAAGGGGACATTATAGACTAGTCCAACAAAGTGTCTCTATTTGGGTTTGAAATAGAGGAATCCTTGGTTTCATCATTAGTCACTATGAAAAGATTGATACAAGATTTGATAGTGCTCATTGGAGAGTGCAAAAGGTTAGGAGGGCTGAGCTAGAGGATTCCAAGAGGAAGTAATGCACTCTCCCTAGAATCATACTTAGCATCCAAGGTTGATGTAATCCTTGTAATAGTGACGAAGCTCATTATATGCATTTATCCTTGTGTTTTTTGGGGATCTAAGAGGAGTAGATCTATATCATTAAGGAGCTAAACTATGTTCCACATTGCTGAAATCAATTGTCTTTTTAGTTTTAGGAAAGGGTACAAGGTTGATCAACACTTCTACTCAAGATGAGAGGTTGAATATATTTTTTTGAAAGAAAACACTTATAGTAGCTAACAAATGCTTGTGCTTTCTAGATAAAGACAAAGACTAGAAAGCATAAGTACAACATAAGTATTGGATTGAAGAAAACCAACATGATTTAGGAAACTAATTATAGACGCTATCATATACAAAGCTACAATAACTTCTTCAGTGAAACCTACAATACAAAGCCTACTCTTTTGAAGAAAGACCGTTTTATTTGATAAATGAATAAACACACAAGACTACATAATACAACTTAAATAGTAACCGTAATAGAAAAGAGGCATAAAAATTACCATAAAAAATCTGAGTACAAATGACATTTATAAGTGTTTACAAAGTTTTGCATGAAAAATAAATAAAAAGATAATTGATATTCCTAAACTATACATAGTTTGCTTGAACACAAAGAAAGCTCAATATATGATTTGGTTTGCAAATTAAATATCTAAATCAAGAAATCCTCAAATAGACTTCTAATAAGAATGAATATCCCTATAAATAGAACTTATAGAAGGTTGTTTAAAAAATCTGCATATAGATCTTCCAAAAAATCATCTTGAAATAGTTATCTCCTAAAAAAAGAAATGATTAAAAATAGCAATGGATAAAAATAGCTAGTTTGATATGGGTTCCTCATATTATTTGTTTTGATCATGGAGATCCTTGGAATAAACCTTGAAGTTAATAACCATTGTAACTCACTAAGCAATCTTGGTGACTTAAATTTGACTCCTTCCTCAGGCACTTGTGAAATTTAGTATTAGTGCACTAGACCTTTCTATGATGAATGTTGTACCCAAAATAAATTTTTGGCATTCTACTTAAATTGAGATGAATCATGTAAAAATGTCGTTAAAAGTTTGCTTTAGGTCAAACCAAACCTAAGGTTTTTGTGGGTTTCTTTCAAGGAACATGTGTGCAAAAATTTGAAAATTAGGGTTTCAAACCTCTATTTTTAGGGAAACCCTAAAAAATAGGACCTTTTCGGAATTCATTGAAAATGATTTTGATAGGATGAATTGACTTCACGATCACATTGGTCAAGTCAAAATCACTAAAAATTTAGTTTTACTTTGGTGGGTCTATTTTCATTTTTCAGAAATCAAGTTAGGAGCTCCGTAGCCATTAATGGTAGATTGGCTAGTACCAGGTGCTGAAAGCTGAGATTCAAAAGCTTCAACGAAGAAACCATGAAAAAAATACTCGGAAAAGATGCTATCTCATGGAGGGGATTCTCAAAATCAGAAAAGGTCAAAAATGACTAACTCTAGAAAAACCAATGCCTTGCTACCAAGGAGGACATGCAGTTTAACAAAGCAAAAGGCGCCCCTACTGAAGAAAGACACCCTTGAACAAGAATACCCTGATGTCACTTTCAAGAAGACTTGTCTTAGGATGATCTCTTCAACAGCAACTCAGCCTCACAACGAAACTGTCAGCCAGCCTGCAAGACATATCAAACAACAACAACAATTGATCATCAGAGCATGCATCGTTAGTAGAAAATTAATGCATAACAAAGCAAAGGTGCCCTTGCTAGCTAGGGGCGCCCTCGAATTTGAGGCACCTGACAAAGTTTCCAGCAACTACTGTATACATGGCATCTGCTCAGCTCTCTCTCAACTTCACGATCAATCCAACTACACATCCACAGGACCTATCAAGCAATCAGAAGCGGAGATCAAGTAGAAAACACCTAGCGGTGGAAGCTAAAGGAAGAATGCCAAGAAATTAGCTAAGTGTTGGTCAAAAGAGCCCCTGCTGAAGAAAGGCACCCACCTTTTTGGGCAATCAGATGCAACTTATGAGCTTAGTTACCTCCAGGATGATCTTCTCCGTTATGATCAATCTCAACAATGACATCGTCAACAAAGACAATAGAGTAATCTGACACCTGACAACAGAGATCAAATTGGGGCCACTCTCGAAGGTTGATAACATGAAAATCATAAGTCAAAAAGGCCAAAGACACCCTTGCTATCTAGGGGTGCCCTTGGATTTGAAGGACCTAAACAGACCTTCAAGAGCTGAGATATCAATCATCCTTTCCAGGATTGAGCTGGTTACCCAACGCACAATCAAGCAAAGCCATCTGACTCGTCAGTCAACAACGACATTAGATCAAAGCACAGAGGGTCTAAATGGTGAAAATGAATAACAGTCATGAAAATTTGATTAAGTTAGAGCTAAAAGCGCCCCTACTGAAGAAAGGCGCCCTTGAGTTTGGAGCCTCAAACTCAGGTTTCTGACTTGATGACTCTCAGGCATCCCTCTTCAAGATGGTTCCATCTCAGCAACAGATCCGTCAATAGCTGCTAAAGATCAACCAAATGACCGAGAGCAAGGATCAAACAGAGGCACTTCAGCCTAGAAAAATGATGAAAAAGTGTTCAACACTCAAAGAGGACACCTGAAAGGTCAAAGGTAATTTTTTGACTTAAGAGATTTTGGAGGCAAAAAGAGGTCAAATGTCCCACAATCAGTGGAAATCAGCTTTTAGAACTCCAGATCAGGCTAAATCAGGCCTAAGACATGAGTTGGCGCCCAAACTTGAAGGATTCAGACTTGAATCACTATATATCAACTCTAGGTGTCCCTTTTTCATTATTTCTTTTGTAGGTTGAAGATCAAAACAAAAAAATTCTCTCAAGGATGTCTTTTCAAGATCTGGCAAGGGTTTTGGACCGTTCTTCAATATTTTTTGAAGATCGGTTGCATAAAAAGATTTCTTCTCAGAGGTTGAATCCAAAGATAGATTTTTACAAGGAGGTAGCTAATAACTTCCAATCTACCTTTTGTCTGCTTCCTCTCTTTTGTCTTAAATTTCTTGCATATCACAATTTTAAAACAATAGGCTACCATAGATCTGGCCAACTGGATATGATCAGCATAATTTTCCAGTAAAATCCATCTCATCAAATTTTCCAAAAACAACAAACTTGTTGCCCCTATTTTTAGGGATTTTTTTCGGAAAAGTCTCAGAATAAAAAATCTAAGGAACTAGGTTTGTTCAGCATTGAAGCATGAACAAAACCCATGTGCCATATTTTTCCCAAAAAAATACTTCTCAGCAGGTGCTATTTTTAAGGGTTTTCGAAAATTGTCAAAGTAGAGTCGTGTGCACAGTTGATCTTTAAGTTTTTCAGAATGCAGTACTCCCAGGTACAATACAAGACCAAAATGGTCTTGTACCATGATTTTTTGAAAATGATAGACATAGACCTACATCAGAAGAACCCAAAGGTCAATTCAGAAGATTTGGAGGGCATGAATCATATTACACTACAAAACATAGAAGAATCCGGATTGCTTCAAGCTGTGTCAATCCCTATCACATTACAGAGTGTGGAGCTTGTAATTGCTTGCATTAAGCATTACAATCCTACCACAAGAGAAATCCGATCAGTGGATGGGAGGGTGATCTGCAGCTTGAAACGAAAGGATGTCGAAGCATGTTTTGCTATTCCACCATGCCCGACCAATAAAGTCATATCTGTGAAAGAATGCGAAAAGGCATTTGAAACTTCAAAGGACAAGTGTTTGCTGAAAATGGCAAAACAATGGTTAAAGGTAAAAAAGGCCAGCTTGCCCAAATTGGTTGGACGAGGAGAATTCTGAGACGAGTATGCAGTGTTGATCACTCTACTCAACAGGATCATTGGACAGGAAGAGGGCAATCAGTTTCAGCCATGGATGTTCTACATCATTGCCAAGATTATTAGCAAAAGAGAACATTACGATTGGGCCACCCTGATCAGTGACACACTCCACCAATAGATTACCGGGTTTCTAGAGGCTCAAAGGTTCCACATGTGTTCCTACCTTGTATACCTGATTGCCTTCCAAGGCGAGTTCAGGACACTAAGCACTGTGGGGACCTTAGGTTGGCAGAAGGTCCATGAATACTTTCCGCATCTTGACTTTACTCAAGCAGAACGACACTTCAAACGGATGAATGACCTCTTCATCATGCACACCGTATGAGATCTCGACCATGAGATGCATGTGTGTATATTACCAGCAGCTAAGGAGGCAATGATGGACTGGGCGGATTGGTTTATCTAATTCCCCACCTTCACCTACATATGCGTGTATGGTTACAATGGTCACCCCACCATGATGTCACGCTACCCTTCATATAAGGTAGTGTTCATGGAGTTCCTAAGGCAGTTGGCCAAAGTTCACACTCACCTACGCCTGAAGAAGAAGTTAGCTGCGAACTTTCCCATTTAAATGGGACTCTATACATGTAAAACAGTGGTTGATGCCAAATTGATGAGCCAAGAAACAGTGAGACTCAATCTCAAATACCTCATTGAGAGAAGGTCGTATGATCCAAGAGGCCTTTATGCAGCACATCTTGAGCAACACTCATCACATGAATCTTCTATGGAAGTGACGATGAGTTTGAGGTACGAAGAAGGAACTATAGCCGGCTTAGGTTCTCACAAATTGTTGACTTTATGTCAAAAGACATTGAGGGCCTATCTGATGATGAAAGGGAAGTTATTCTCCCCTCGTTCTTTGTGGATCAAGTGGACTCACAGCCACTCGAAAGAGTGGATTGGTATGCAAAAGAAAACACATCTATAGAGGAGAGATCGAGTAGAGTTGTTAGAAACAGTCAACTTTACCTAGACAGCAAGAGGACAAGGAAGGTAGTACTTCCCCGAACAGAGCTGCCACCAGTTCAATCTTCACTACCTTCCACATCCAGGAAGAAGCCCAAACGAAAGCAGTGGAGCAATCCTCCCAAAGGGATGCGGATGTCAGGGCATACATGGGGAAGAACATAGATTGTTGATACAAATCAGCAAGAAGTATATGTGGAGACAGCCACAGATGTGCCTGAAACAGTCATGGAAACCACTGTAGCTAAGCCCGTGATTGAGGCAATCACAGCCAAAACAGAGCCCATACTAGAAGCAGTTGCAATAGATACAGTGCCTGTGGTTCAGAGAGAGCCGCCTACTTCACCACCATCACAACAGTCACAATTCCCCATCGACTTGGACTCTCCACTGTGAGACATCACTACAACATAGTCTCATTCATCGGGCATTCAGGGGCCCAACATTCCTCCTTCCAATGAGGCTAGTCGGAATTCCATCTGGCTTGAAGGTCTCCTAAGAAGGAAGAGGGATAGGCCATCCTACTAGCTTGACTTCACTGACTTTGATCATGTCCCTACAGACATGCCAACAAAGAAATTGAAGAAGCAAGTACATGTAGGAAGGAATGTGGATAATGAGTTCATCATAGAGACTACTAACCCACCTGAGGACAAAAATATACATTATGTAGGGGTTGAAGACTTCACATTGTCGAAGATCAACCTCAGAAAGATGACTCGTCAGGTGGAGGCAGACCTTCTCGGAATTGCCTCAGTGAGCGCCCAAGAGAGAATGGCTAAGGATAGCCAAGACAAAGCAGCCTTAAAGGCTGAAAACCGACAGTTGAGGATGTACATTTCCAGTTTGATGCACGACACTCCCAACTTCTCTGCTTTGCCACGAGAGTTGCTAGACCTCCCCACAGAGCAAAACCATCACCGGCTGATTACATATGGAAAACACTTGAGAAATCAAGTGGAAGAATTTGTTGTCAGAGAACGGTGTATACTAGCAAAAACATACCAGTTGAGAGACAGAGCACATGGACTCCGCTCAGAGGTCCAGTAGTCAGAACTAAAGACAATAGAGAAGAGGCCAGGGGATGAAATGATAGTTGCAAATTTGCAATTGGCATACCAATCAGTTACCACCGTAGAGAACAAGCAACATCTCTTTGCTTGGAAAGAACAGGTAGCATACAAGATGAAAGCCTATGATGCCAATTCTGTGGAACTAATTGACTATAGACATATTGTCCCAGGTATTATCAACTTCTCAAGAACATTGGTAATATCCTTCCCTCAGATAGAATATCAACACGAGAGAGTTGAGTACATTGAGCTAGGTACAGTGCATAATCAATTCCGAGATACTATCCGTAGCACATTCCTCGATGATCCCGATGGTTGCAAGTTGACCAAAGTTGCAGCCATGTCTACCAAGTTCGATGATGCAGCTGCCAAGTGCATAGACTATCAGCATCAGCTTGTGACAAGTGAAGAAATGCTAAAACACCACGTCGTCATCTTGCAGAGCATTAATTGCTCGGAGGCTGAAGAGGTCAACGACTGGATAGAGGCACTATTGACCAGTGGTGATGAGGTATAAAGCACCCGAAGAAGGACGTTCTACCCTCTAGAAAGACATTAATTATGACTGGAGTTAACTTGATGCCCCTTTCCAAGTTAACTCCGGGTCCCACAGATCATGCATGTTAGATCCCACTAATTAAGGATGTCTAAATTGACTTCCACGATTTGTGGATCTCAGATCTCCACCAAATGTGGATGTCTATTTTGGAGGCACATTTGTAATTTAAGTTCACTTGTAGTTAGGTTTCAGTCACCTGAGGTAGATTTCTAGTTGACTGTTTGTTTAGTTTTAGTTAACTGAAGTAGATTTCGAGTTAATTGTTTGCTCACCTACATTGAGACATAGGAATAATTCTTGCTGATCGGCAAGAACTGATTGTTCACTCAAGGAGATTTTAGGGTTGCCTACTCTGAGTTCTATAAATAAGAGCCTTGGGCTCATTATTTGTTAACCATTATTTACTATGCAAAATTGTTGTGCCATTGTTGCCACAAGCTTGCAAGTTTGTATTTGTTCACTCTTGGATGAGAGTTAATTGGTTGATCGTAATTGTGCATGATTTTGTGCCTTTGCTGTCCCAATCTTTGTAATTTGTTGGAAAAGCTTGAAGAAGAAAATCAGATGGCACATGCATGTTTGATCTAAGATTTGAGTTTGTTCAACATCTTGTTTTTAATAGCTTATTGTTTCAATCTCCTCCTCGGACAGGGGTTCCTCCTCAGATATTTTGTCATCGATAGATATTGTGTGATGTTGTTTAATGATCCAGATTTCAGCCTATACTTCGGATAGGGGTTCCTCATCCTTAGCAATCCTGATATCCATATCAGCGTACTTTTTTGTTTCCAATAAGTTGTCTTCCAGCCTATACATCAGACAGGGGTTCCTCCTCCTTGGCAAGTCTTAGATCCAACTTACGGTAAAGAGTGTTTGCTTGTATAAAACCTTATCCCAACGTATATCTGAGAGTTCAAAGCCTCGACCATACTCTAATTTAACAGCGGATTCAAGTGATCCAACCCATCTATTTCGCTTCTATGCCCTCATGCTCTGTTTATCTTGAGGAGATAGAATAGTTTAGAAGCTAGTTTAGTCATACTTAAGATCTGCAAAAACCAGAGAAAACCTTAGCTACGGCGCATTGTGTTTATGCACCCTTGTGTCCTTCCGCTGAGTAAAAAAGATAGGAACCTTAGTCTATTGTACCCCTTTTATTCACGTATAATATCAGCAAAGAGAGATCTTCCTCTCTCTAATCCGAAGAGCCGTACTATAATACCTGCGATAGCTGTCCGTTTCCAATAAGCACTCTAGAGGTGCTAATTGAAATGCCAACAATGAAGAAATTTTATGTGCCAAACCACCCATCTTGAAATTCTTTGAATGAAGAGTGAAAGAAATGATAAGGTTCCCAATGATGACTATCATAGGTTCTTGAAGGATGAAAACAAATGTTGATCCTCAAACAACTATGACGAAACTTGAAGAGTCTACCATTAACAAACCACAAGATGTTGGGTAACTTGCACCAATGGTGTCCTTTTTTGTTTTGAAGGTGAAATATGGACTTCTCCATGTAGAGAGTGTGCTTTTGAGGAGTCATTGCACTTTTTTTTATAATTTGATGTTCACTTTGTTGCTTAATTGACTTTCTCTCTCTAGGCATGCTTGTGAGCCTTAGAGAACAATTTTCATTTTATGTTTTTCTATTTCACTTTTGTTATCCAACCTCCTAGGTGTGTTCTTGGATACTTGGGAGCACTTTTTCATATTTTGACTTTGATGTTTTGACACAAGTCAATTTAGGTGCCCCTAGAGATCATGGTGCACTTTTTCTTCTACTTTCTCATTGACAACTTGACATCCAACTTCCACAGGGTACGCTTGAGCACTTGGGAGCACTTTTTCATGTTTTCACTTTGATATTTTGACAATTAGTGAATTGAGGTATCCCTAGAGGTCATAATGCACATTTTTTTCTATTTTCTCATGAACAACTTGACATCCAACCTCCTAGGAGCATGCTTGACCACTTGGAAGCACTATTTCATGTTTTCACTTTGACACTTGTTTATTGCCCCTAGAGGATATGATGCACTTTTTTGCCACTTAAATGTCAAAATGTCGTTGAAACTTGACAAAACTACTATCTGCTGTCAAAACTGCTGAAACCCTTGAAGATGCTGCAGAATGTAAGTGAAACTTGGAAAAGTTATTGCTCAATGATCGAAAAACCGCTGTTAGAACCAGCTGAGGACATTGCTATCAATGTTTGCAAAGCTGCAATAAACTCTACTCCTTGCTGAAGCATGCTTATGAGGCTTTTGATGTTCTGATGATCTTCCATGTCTGAGTGTGCCATTACAGTGATTAGTCACTTTAAAATTCAACCTTGGCCTATCTCTCATTTGGGCATGCAGTTAAGCATGCAAGGGAACTTTTAACTCTCAAATTTGACCTCTTCTTTATCAGGTAAATGCCTTAACATGCAGCTGCATCTTTTTGGATGGTTTTCAAAGAAACCTGGTCATTCTTTGATGGAATGTGTACCTGAAGAGTAGAGGGATTTTGGTTTTTGAAATATTTGACTTAAACTTAACCTTTCCTTTTTGAGGTGCATGCTGCTGCACTTGCTTGGGAAATTTATGTTTTTGGAACTTGGTAAACCTGTGTGTGTGCCTTGACATTGGGGAAAAGTTTTTTTTTTGTGTGTGTTATATAGCTGAAACTTCTCCACCTTATTGTTTTGTGTGGGTCCTGACCACAGTAATATACTTTTTACAGATGTTTTGTCTAAATCGGACTCCTGCTTTAGGAGATGCGCTCTTCACAATGGACTGCTCCCTTTTTGTTTCAAACTTTTTCCCACCATTTGGAGAGACACATACTCATACATTGAATGGGACATTTTTTCACGTTTTTTCATCTTCAAGGTCTCCATTCAGAAAGGCATCCACTGAGAGTCTTGATGTTCCTGTTTTAACGACTTGAAACTATTTGAGCTCTCTGTTGAAGTGGCACACATCTAGGGACTGATTCACCATTTTGTTTGGAATGCAACTTGATAATCCTTTCCTAGAGGTGCTCTTCACTTTCCTTTCCTATTCTTGATATTTGTACTTAGCTTGTGCGAAATAATTGTGAACAAACTTTTGCTGATTGCTGTTTGTTGTTCTGAGAACTTCCCAAAACTGCTTTAGATGCACATTAACAACCTACACTGAAGCTTGAAACCATGATGACGATGAAGGAAACGTCCATTTGTCTTGAAAATTGATACTATACATTTTTTTTTGAGAGTACAACTCCTCATGAGGAATCTGTACAATCCAGTTCAGGGGCACACCATCATTCAGGAGCTAGAGTCAAAGAAAGAATTTATAAAATATATTTGTAAATTTCTATGATGATGGCAGCTGTATCAATCATATATGACACTATCATGTTTTTTTGTTCTAAAAATAACGGGAAAAACTATATATAAGTTCTCTAAAAATTTTGCACGTTGGTTAAGTTTATTCTACAACTTCATGTTTTTTTTAATATGCCAATTTTTTACTAAGTCCTGCATTTGAGTCAAAAAATTTGCTTGCAGAGTTTTTGCTTAGTCTCAGTTTTTAATCATCTCTATACCCTTCAATGATTGCTAATTTTAATCCGAGGATTTGTCTTCAACTTGAAAATTGCCAAAAAAAATTTATGAAAGACATGTGCTAAACAATTTTCCTAGTGACATACATTGATACGAAACTTCTCTGCCAAACTGTAAACTAATAAGTTTTATCAAAGATTGAAGATAAATTTTTAATCCACAAATGCATGGACAAGACTTAAGTAAATCAACAGAAAATGAAACCATTTTCTATTTTTGAGTCTCACAGGTGTTATGACCAGCTCACTGCTTAGAAAATTATTGAGTAAAGAATGTTGAGTACTTCCTTCTGTCCTGGTTCCTTTTGTCTTGTTTTCTGTCTTTGTCTTTTGGGTCATCTTGGTTTTTAATGTAATGTCCCCATTTTTATAAGTCAGCATTGTAGTCAAATAATTAATTTAATATTGTCGAAAAGGTTAAATTAAAAGAGACAATTTAAATTAACTATTTAAGTGGCAAAAGTAATTTAAGTTGAAAAAATTAAAATAAATTAAATAAGTTACTTTAAAGTGGATTCAAAAATAAAATAAAATTAAAAAGTGAATTGGAGAAAAAAAACAGAATTCAAGAAGACACCGGGAGGAGTTATGAAACGAAAAGAATAAAAGATTGCTGGAGCTCATTGTTAGAAGGCTGGATTTTGGATTTGGAAACAGATTTCTTGTTGGAGAACGTATTTCTCAGCCTTTCTGAGGTGGGGTGACTTCTGAAAGAGGATTGGCTGTGGCAGTGGAAGATCTGCCCTGGCTGATAGCTGGAGAAGACAATCAGTTTTCTCACTTGGTCGGTTGATGAAATTTTGTAAATTTTTTGAAGACAAATTTTCCGAGATTGAAACTGAAGATTGATAAAATGAGAGTTAAGTTCATATAGTCTGATAGCTCAGCATTTATTGTATCAAATAATTTCTGTATTGTATCAAATTTATTGTGTTATTGATTCCTCAGCGGCTTCAGTTAAGGAAATTGATAATTAATCTCTTGCAACCTCTGTATATACTAAGTTTCTGCAGTAAACAAAGTATTCTTCACAGCTGGCATACCGACTCTACTAATTCAAAGAAAGTCGTGCCAGTCATTCTAAGAAAGGGAAACGATACAGAATTATTGGAAGCGGCTAACTGGAGACTTTATTTTGGAGATATTAAGGGCGGATAATTAAACGAAGGATATTCAGGCAAACAAAATATTTAAATCTTTCTATCTGGTGGACGCTGCCAAAAATTTACTTAGTATGATGCGAGTCTCTGCAAAGGAATTTCAAGTGTGTAAAGGTCATCACTTGTCATTTGCTATGGAAGCCGTTTCAATTCCAAGAATCGGGAATATAGAACCAATTCAAATTATTTAAGCTCGGGAAAGTCATCTGTATCCATCCACAGTTCATTCCTTGAATATCATGTATCGTTTTATAAGCACCATAATAAGGGAATTGTCTTGTCGGGTGAGTTATGGAGGTTTTGGTGAATAGTCGTGTATCTAAGATGTGGTTTTCAGTGAACCGTCAATATTATATATCGCTGGTGTTATATGGTTGAGGAACTCGTGCCATGCCTATTGATATTAAGACTGCCGTATCTCATTCTAAAGAAGCCAATACAGAGACATTCGAATTTGGAAATATTAACAATCGTAATGTCATCTTCTAAACGCCGGTGATAATTGTTCTTTATAAAAGGTCGACATCGTTGCATTTATTCAAGGGGAGTGACGTGGACTGAAATCTATGCTCATAGTACCGCTACATATTACTCGATGATTTCCTTGTTGAAATAAAGATCCTGTTGATATCTTTGAAGAAGTCGTGGCTTTGATAATCGGGTGGAATTGATAGTCAAGTGGAATTCATCTATTGCAAATGATTTCTCATGCATCGCCGAAAAAGAAACGCGGCTACAGGAATATTAAGTGACGTTTCATTTAAAAAGGACTCGATTACCTCAATCCTATCTGTCGGGCAATGAATTGACATTTCTTAATTCTGCGAAAAACTATACGCCAAGGATTCTGGACAAATAGTTTCGAGTGCTTTAGCTGGGCGCTGTGGTGCCAATAGGGGGTATTCTGAGAAGCGCAGTGGACATGATTATTCCAAGAAAACAGTAAAATATGCAGTATCTAAGAACTGTTCAAACATTGATGCAATATTATAATTCTCTTTGGTTTCTTGAATGTAAACCCGGGTGCTCTGTTAACAGACATTGGGCTGTTAGTGTTTGAGTATATTTTTCTTGTACTTTTGGTATCACTGGAATCTGTGGTGTTGCAAATTAATTCCAGAACTGGACCTCCATAATCCGTTTTCTGAGTTTCAGCATACAGAGCATTTTAAGTTTGCGACAGGTCAGTAGTTTTCAAGCTTTATGTATATGGTAATTTATAATCTCCTCAGAAGACATCATCTTTGTTTACATTGTTTGAAAAGAATTTCTATGCATTACATTTGGAGTGGTAGTAGATTTATTAGAATTCAGCAAAACTGAAGTGGTCATTTAAGCATTGAATAAATCTGGGAAAACAGTTCAAGCTTCATTCAATCAAACTGTTTGACGAATTGTCTGAGTAATTCAACTGGTGAAATAAAAAAAAATATACACGAAAGGGGGTAGAACCTTACATTTAATTTAACCTATGATGCAATTTGAATTAGTTTATGGATGGCTATTAATATGATGTTGTGACAAGCTTTTCTTTGATGCTGAAGTTTGCCTATTGGCGGCTGATTGCTTGCTTCTGGTTATTGGGGTCAACATCCTTGTTGGAGTCAACATGCTTTATTGTGGTCAATAAGTTGAAGTAGTGCATTGGTGTATTGTAATACTTGTTGCTGCCCTTGGTCAAATACATTGTAATGCAACGAAAATTCTGGTGTAGAACAACAAAGAAAGTCTTCCAAGAACTGGCAGAGGCTTTGATAAACTGGAACTTGTTAGAGAAGTTCAATGGTTCTTGCCTTTTGGAATAGTCTGACAAGTCAAATTCTTGATCCTGAGAAGTCTAATATTGCATCATAAATATCATTTTCTCATTTTTTCTTTACTTAGACAATATCATGTAAAGCCATAGGTCAGTACGATTCCATCTTAAAACGTGATATTGCTGAGGCAAAGCATACTACATGTTTTCTGTTTTGAAGATGTATGCCCCTGTATGAATTGAAATTAGTGTGACACCTTTACTATGTATATTGATTTTTCTTAGCTAGAATAAGATTAGGAAATGGCCCAGAATTCAGCTATTATTTATTTTTGTGTGTATTTGATATTGATGCTTTGAATAGGATTAATTTTCAACTATTGATTTAAATAAACTGTCTGATGACTTTCCTGGAATTACCAGATCGACTTTTTTGATCTTTATGGGCATAAATTGAATGCATGGGATGTTGGGGTGTCTGGTAGATCTGGTGGTCAGTTTTTTCCGAAGAGACTAAGAGGGTAACTATCTAGAAGATTGCTTTTCTCATCCATTTTAGCATAGTAAATTTCACACGGAACTTTGATATTGTTATCAACATGTGTAAAATTTTATAGATTCCATAACTCGAAGCGGCCACACCTTCTCTCTGTTGAAGATCCACAAGTAAGTTGTTAATACTATCTGAAATTCTCTTGAATTAGATATCTCTGTAATTTTATATTGTATTCACATGCTGCTTGTGCTTTCTAGTCGAATTTATCACACCTTTTCTGATATCTAGGCACCAGAAAATGACATCGGAAAGAGTTCATATAATATTTATAAGGTGCTTTTCTTTTATCCCTGCGATCCTTTTCTCTACTTCATTGATGCCCTTGGGGAAAGATAAATACTTTTATATCAGTTGGGTACAAGAGTTGGTATTGAAATTAATTAGTGTTTTGGTTTCTTTAAAATTCAATGTTTGTAGTTCTTACCTATTTATTTGATTCTTTAGTTTTCAAAATTAGCGATCATGTAGCTTCTGTTCAAATTAAGATATTCTGGCAACTGAAAGCGCATCATGACATGCTTTTAACATTTTGTAGGCAGTGTAATTTATTCTTATGTTTCAGATATTAAAGAGTAATTTTTCTTGTTGAGCACACTCAATATTGTTTCAATCAAGGAATGTTTGGTTTTGACAAGGTGTCCAGACAGTATATGTGCAACTACAAGTTCTATTGAAATCTGAGCTTTCTATATGAAAATAAAGATCTAATTTAATTTGGGGATTTTGATAGATAAGAAGAAAATTACCAGATCAGATGGAAATCTATTTCTTGCAGAGGTGGATCTAGGCAGGGTTTATATTTGTATTAAAAGAGTTTGTAGGTGGTTTCATTTAGGAACTACGCACAGGTTTTATTGTTTGGAAATTCTGATACTAAGCAGAAAGATGTATTTCAATTTTATGAAGTCTTGCTAGGCAAAACAAAATTGATGGAGTTTTGCAGGAGGTTGCAGAGAGATAAACTGTTTGAAGCATAGTTACGAGACTCGGACTCGGCTTGGACTCAGCTAGGGTGACTCGACTCGGGACTCGGGGACTAGGGACTCGGACTCGGCGCAGACTCGGGAAAATGAAAAAAAGTTGAAAAACCCTAGAAATTTAGAGATTTTTAAGGATTTAAAACTTGTTTCAAGCACCCTTTATTGAATACAACACAAATAAAAGCAAATTTGATCACATACACAAGTATACAACGATCACATAAGTATAAAGTACACAAATTAAAAGATTTAAATCTTTTAATTTTACACTTAAGAGTTTTAAAATATTTAACTAAATACATTTATATATTTTATTATATAAATATTATTACAATTCTTTTAAATATTAAACATATAAATATTTAAATACCTGAGTATTTAATATACATATATATTTTAATATAACTATAATAATATTATATATAATTACATATATAAATATATTTATATTTAACAAATATAAATATATATATACATATACATATTTAATTGTCGATTATATATATATATATATATATATACTGCGAACTATTCAGCATACTTTCAATATATATATCTATGTATATGTGTATATATAAATTCCAAGTCAAATATTAATATTTCCACATTATTGGACATACGCTTATAAACATATATATACTACAGTATAATCCTCTATGTACACGTATATGTACGTACACCATATCGACACATCCGTATGGCAAGTCCATTAGCCACTTACGCCTGTATTGATATGTTTATACTTACGGATACGTATATATACTATACATGTGTTTATATGCTTACTTCCGACGTTCACATCCAAACACGATACCACCATGATGATCATAATCTCACAATCAAGCACAAGGATAAACTTCACACACAGAAGCAATCAAGACCTCTACTTGCAAGACATACAAGCTATGGATGACTTACCTTATACTCATACAAAACTGACTTGGTTTACTTAGTCTAAGGTGAGTGTGTGTATGCTCAGATAGTTCACTTTACCGATTAACCGACCAAGCTCCTCTGCCGAGTGATACTTCCCCTCCGCTTGGAGGAATGGTTCCTGTTCCTACATCCATTGCCACAAAACCACGGCAGTTACTTGTTCATAACATTTACAGTACTTATACAAATATATCAAGTTTAAAAAGCAAGATTCAGTATCCTCCTATTCACATATATGCAGTATTTCACCATGAATTAAATCAATTGAAATAACATAAAATGAAAGAACGTCAAATGAGATAACATACACATTGATAACAAGGTACAAGCATCTCCAGATTTCACATTACATTCATTTCTACCCTTTATATCACTAGTAAATAGTAACCTCACAATTTGGGATGTAACATAAAGATTGTCTGCCATGTGTTTGTGGACCTGCCAAGAGAGGTGAATCATGACTTAAGTGGTTTGTCTAAAAACCTCACCTAGGTTCCGCCCCATAGGCCCAAAGCAAGGGTTGGGCAGTCTGCCCCACAAGCCCATTGCAAGGGTTGGGTCATGGAGGGGTGAGGGTTCCACCTAGGCTTTCTGCCCCATAGGCCTGAGATAAGAGTTGGGCATTGGAAGGTGGTAGACCATAGGCCCCTTCCCCTCTCCTGATGGATTGAGTGACTCTTCTTCTGTTTTCAATCTGCGAGTATGGTTATGTTTGATTTCTAGAATCTAGATGTTAAAGCTAACATATAGGAATGTGGGGGTCCCACCTGAGATCCTGCCCCACAGGCCCGAAGCAAGGGTCGGGCAATAGGAGGTGGTAGGCCTTAGGCCACTTGGACTCTATGGTTCCTCTCCCTTGATAGGGCGAGTGTCTTCCGAGGTGTTGCCATGAGGGGAGTATGCAGGTACTAAGCCACTAGGCAAGAAGGATTGTGATGGATAACCTCTTGAGCTTTATTTGAAAGCTTCAGGGTGGATCCACCCATGACACTCCTCTTCTGTCTATCTAACTACATTTATGATTGTGTCTAATTTGGATATCTAGATATTAATGCTAACAGATATGTTGTTACTATGGTGAATACAGGATTCAAATCTAGGGTTATTGAATTAAGAGAACGTTCATTCAGAAAGAAGAAACCCTAAAACTAATCAACAAGCAAATTATAGGGCAAGACAGGTAAGGGACATTACATATCAATTTCCTCTACATCAGGAGGTAGCCCACTATGTTCTTTGCACACCAAGGTTCTTTACCAAATAGCAAGCTTGGCCTCTATCCACACACTGACTTACTATAAATAGTAAGTATATAAAAATGAAGCCAAAACACCCTGAATAACATAACCTCTAAATTCATCAAGGATCAAGAGATGAAAACATTGCCAACTGGCAACTAGAGAACTAGCAAACTCCAACACTAGGCCCTCTAATCACCCTGATTAGCCTATGCGGACCCGATGATAGGCTAAACCACCAAACTCTGATGCACGCTCAAAAAGGGGACATTACAATTTGCCCATCTAGATGCCTTACTATAAATAGTAAGGTTGGCTCCCAACATCCCACTGACTTACTAAAACTAGTAAGTATGCATAAACGGAGCCAAAAACCCATGGAGATGATCACCTCAAAATATGCCAGCAAACCAAAGAAGAAAACACTGCCAATTGCCAACTGGAGAACCAATTAACTCCCCCACAAGGCCCTCTAATCACCAATATTAGCCTACGAGGACCTGATGATAGGCTAATCTGTCCAACACTGTCCCAGGCTAAATAGGGGACATTATAACGGCTTTGGGTTTTTAGAGCTTCCAGTTGAGTTTTATCATTGTTTGTTTGGCTTGGGGGTGGCACCTAGGGCTCTATTGCATTGTATTCCAATCTCATCAGCAACAGAGATCATTTCTGGTTGTGGCATTCCATTTTTGGAGGTTCCAACTTGCTGGTTGTAACTACAACACCTTATTAAAGACTCAACTTTTTTTGGGTATGTTGGATTTAAATATGTTATGATATTTTATGAACTCACTCTTGTAATTGGGAAAAAACCTATTTTCTGTTCGGAATATAAATCTGGAATTTTATGCTCATTTTAATTCCGAAAATTGCAATTTTATGAGTTGTTATTCATTGTTGCATGTTACTTTATTTTCTGCACTTTATTTATCATCTCAAAACCATCACAAAACTATTGCAAATACATCTCAAACACATCAGTAAACAAAAAAAAACAAGGGCAGATTGAGGGTATATGTTACATCCTCCTAGAGGTGGCCGTGCTTGTGGAGGAGAGGGATATGCTTGATTAGTCCAATAAGGATTAAAAAATTGCAGATCATTGGACATACCTTGATATTATGGCATTTCTTGCTAGGGCCTCTTTTGAGCAATGAAATAAATGTGATCTTGTTCCTCCCACTTAGGAAGAACCTATTGTGGGTCATTGGTACCCTTCTCCTCTATGTTGGAAATCTTTGTTTTGTTGTATGGAAGTGGCCATTGGGATTCTTCTTTCTACATGCTGCACAAAAAGAGACCAAGGCTCACTTGGCCTCCGCTTGCTTCCTCTTTGCTTGCAATGCATCCATCTGTGTTTCCATGGTGTTGGTGATGTCCATCTTATTCTAGCAGATGTCCAATCTCAACTTTTGTTTCTTCCTCCAACAAGGTTTTCCATTAGGTTGTGGATGCTTGTTGTCCTCTGGCCTTTCTCACCATTCATCACCATTGATCCTTAGTAATTCCTGCACACTTTGCAGATCTCACCCAATCCCAGCTGCAAAACATCTCCTCCCATCACGTTCAATGCTTCCAAGCAATCTTCTTGAAGGCCTCTTAGAAAGATGAACTTAAACTTATCCTTCCTTCAAGTTATTCTGTCTGGATCTTTGACAGTTAAATTGGAACTTTTCCATATAATCTTCCACTGTTTCATCCTCCCTCTGTGTTATTTGGATGATTTCATCTTTGGCATACCTCCCTTTGCAGTAGTCTTGGTATTTTTCTTCAATTTTTCTGTATTTTCTTCCCAAGTTTCAGTAGAGAAAGCTTTGAGTCTACTTTTATCACTATATTTTCTTTTGGGGGCTATTGTTGCTTGTGCTTGCTTCAACAGGAATTGCCAGTTTCTTTTATTGATATATATATTTTTTTCTTGTTGGCCATTTGTTCTGTGATTACTTGTTTGATTCTCAGATTGTGATCCCATTATTAGCTATGCAACATGAAAGTATATAGAATTCCTGTTCAACATAATTAGCACCAACATGTTCCTACAAGCTAAAAGCATATGATGGAAATAATTTCTACAATGTTAACGTTTTAATGGTTAGGGCTCTTTTTATCCTAGTGCTTTTCTATTTTATTTAGATGCACTTTCAAGTCCCATTGACCTACTTTGGTCATTTGTGGACATTAATGTAAATTCTTTCCAATGTGTCTTTGGGAATCGTACCAGTCCTTAATAGTGGCCATGACCATTAATGACATTGAATCATCAATGGCTTGCATACACACAATATATGGTTCTAGGTAAAGTTTTTGACCATTCGCGTTGATAGCATAAAATTTGACATGTCAGTCGCCTCCCAAAGGCCTAATTTGTAGAAATGATCAACATTCCCTTTATTTAGATTATTTCTAACTGGGTTTGCCTAAGTTTATTTCAAAAGATCCACCCTATTTGAACAAATGGCCTAGTTATTGATGGTTTGCAAGCTTTAAATTTGGCCGGAGGAGCTTATGCAGCTCTACCTATAGTAGACACCATTGCAAGAAACTTTCTCAAAATGCTTTATTAAGCTACAATTAAAGCTTGGATGATGAAATATCATTTTTTCTTTTTTGATGGTAAATACTTGCCTTAGCTTGTAGAATAGACATTTGAAACAAAGAACATGCAACCTTGTTACTGTTTTTTCTTTTTCATGGATTGTGCTTCACTTTTGCAGTCCATCTCTTAACATATGCAGTAGTACTTTCAAAAGTAAATTAACGGATGCTTTACTCACATTTGACTTTTTTGTTAGGTGCGTGCAGCCTTTGTGATGGCCCATAGACAGCTGACAGATATTTCTGTGGATGATTTGAATTCTTCTCAACATAGCATTTTAGGCCGAATAATTCAGATTGATGCAAAGTTACTGGAGAGGAAGGCTGATTTTATGGAAGTTCCTAAAATGGACATCTTTTTATCAATTACAAGTACAACTGATTTGGATTCTAATGGAGTAAAACAGCATCCTGTTATAGAAAAACAAGGCAATTTGTCAAACAAATTTGATAATGAACCATTAGCAGTTGGGAGAGAGCTTCTTAAAGATGTGCATTGGCAGCCTTCTGCCGCAAGGGAACTGAAAATAAAACAGAATGAAGAAAACCTGTATAACATAGATGAGGAAGGAAGAAAGTCTGCGTAAGAATTGTGATGTTAGGAATAGCTCGAACTTCTCAGGACAAAACTCTCATTCTAAGAATGATAGGAGACAGTGAGGTAATTCTGCTCCGTCTCATTTTAAGGGTCACAATTCTAAGAAATGTAATCAGATGTTTGATGATGAAGCTCCATTTGTGGCAAGCATGGGTGAAATCACAGTAAATCAACAGCTTTTATTAAAAAAGTAGAACTTAAGTGTTGAGGAAGTGCATTGGATAAGAATTTTGGGGCAACAAGCGTTATTAATTCTCCTGAACACAAAAGATCAGGTCTTATATGCTAGATATTATATTTGTATATTGTATAATGTTGGCCATTTGGGCATGTAATTGTGTTGTTTTCCGATTGTTCAAGAGCACTATTTTCTCTTGTTTCATGTTAGTGGAAGTTCTAGTCGAAATTCGGCAAATTTCTTGCTTTATTATATTCAACGAAACTATTATAATAATTGCTAGTCTAGCTTTGTTATTATTCCTTTGCTTGACAATTATAAGATACCTGTATTTTGAATATGGAGACAAACAAAGCCAAATTTCTTGAAAACATAAGGAAAACTAATACTGTGTTTTCTAGCACTTTCTGTAAGATGCTTCTGGTTGAACAACTACTATTATTTTCTAGTGACTCGTAGGATTACCCTTATACAGTTTATGTTGCTGATCTACTGAGGTCTTATTGGGTGATTCTAGATATAACCTTGTAATCCGTCTAGGGTACATTAGCAAATCCCAGTAAATACTATTGCAAATAAAAGTTGACACAAATAATTCTCAAAATCTAAAAATGCTTGTCATCATATTGAAATGGGTTATATATATGCTATGGAGATAAAGATTCTCTAATTGCACTTATTGCCATCAAATGATAATTATTATTTTTACTGTTGCAATTATTCTTATTATTGTTATTTGTAGCGTTGTTAATATTATTAGTGTTATTATAATTGTTATTGTTAGTATTTTTTTTGTTCTTATTATTGTTATTATCATATTGTTATTTTGTTGTAATAATAAGTATTTTTAATAATTACAAAACATTCATTTCATGCATGATTTCCAACTTAACACACCATTTGACATGCTATTTGGCCACTAATGCTTTCATTTATTCTTTTATTATTGCAATGTTCACAACATCAATTTTATACTTGAGAACATAACCCAAATTCATGATATCTACGCAAAGCAAATAATTAGGTATTGATAGAAACATCACGAGTTATAATCCCAATGCAAACATTTAGGTATTCACAAAAATTAATGAGCACCATCTTTCTTGAAGAAGTTATTATATTCAAAGTACCCAAAATGTAAGGTTTAAATTCTCAGTTCTTGTTTTCACATATTTAAACACAGCTTATAAAATCAGACATTTTGGAGATGCAAAGTTGTTTAAGTCATTTTCAAATAACAATACCAAGTTAAATGGTGAAAGACAATACCTTCCAACAAAAGGGAGCCAAAAAGTAACAAGTCCTAAGAAAAAAGTGTGCTTAACCATAAAGTAAAGCCACATTTGTAGTGGAGGGAGTCTTGAACACCAAGGAATGAACCTAAGCTAGGAGTTCTACCCTTGTGAGAGGTAATTGAAGCATCCATGCTTGAAATAGACATGACATGTCCTTTGTACCCCTATTTTTGAACAACTATCCTTAGACTTGCTTCTTTGCCCTTAGCTTTTTATATACTTTGCAACTCAAATTATCCTTAAATTTGCTTCTTTAACTTCATTTTTCTAATGCTTTGTATCCTAACCTTAGCTTGAGTTGACCCTCACTTTCATTTCCATACAACTTGAACCACATGGCCTCCTTGCCATAGTATGTCCTAGCTTTATTGCTTGTTTTGGAAATCCCCACAAATGTGCCTTCTAAAAGTATTAACTTTTTTGTTAGTGATAATTCTCTCCATTTTTTTTTTTTTTTTTTAACAAATAATCATCATTTGCAATAATTTATAGAACTAAAATATGTAATTTTAATATATTTATTTATCTTAATAATGGATTATAAAGTGTGATTCAAAATATTTTCATGAATTTGTTAAGAGTTTCTTATTTGAACTTTATGGGTTGAAATTTTCATGTTATTAATAGTTTAGCAGTTCTTATATTGGTTATGCATGTTTAAAATTTGCCTCGTTATAATATGGTAAGAACATTGTATGTTAGAATGATATAAAGGTTATTGTTACTCATAAGCACAACCCCCTCCCCCTTTAAACTATCTCGCCTCATTTGCCTTAGTCATTTTACTTAAATTTATGATCGGGTGGTATCTTGTGTTACCTTTCGAACTCAGGTGGGGTTTTCATTAATTCTTCTAACTTCCCATTTTACTGCTTGCATTGTTACAACTTTTGTTGGGTGGTGTTTTATGACTTTATTCAAACTTATGGTTTCCTTGAAAGAGGGTGTGTGTACGGATGACCCGTATGATGAGTCGTCATGTGTTAGAAGCTAGTTACTTTCCTCGCAAGTTATAACTTTGGGCAACATTTTTCAAAAAAAAATTGAAACCTAAGCAGTGTTTTGTTAGGTTATGCGAACTACCCATTTTGTCGCTTGGAAACTTTTTCATGGTTAATGGAATAATAATAAGCTTAATTCACATAACCAACATTTTTTTAAAATGATATGAACAAAAGCAAACAAAGCCATGCATAAGAGAATACAGAGATACCAAAATGATATTTTATTTATATATAAGATCATGTGTACATGGTGTCGACACTATAAAATTGTTTGTTTCGATTACAAAAAGTTCATATCGTTAACAAAAGGCAAAGAGGAAATTTCATTAAAGCACACAGGGCAAACATCAGGACTTGAATGCCCTCGCTTATAGTCTAGAGGCATTCAACTTGAGCAGGTGACAACAGGTTCTCATGCGACTGCAAGAACTGCACGAAAAGTCTCATATTATTCCTTACGATTCCTGAGCGAAGAAGAGCAACAACTTCCTCCAATGTCTCTTCTTGAAGAGCCGACGCTATGCAAATGGTATCAGCTATCAATCCATTCCAAGGATAGTGACTGAGCCCATTGATAGCCACCTTAACACGGTGATGGAATTTAGGCTTTACCAAGTGCTCCAATGCTTTTACTCCCCACTCGTGGTGGTTGGAAGTCCTAATGATTGTGTATATGAAACACTCCAACATGGTGGTCTTGTGTAGATGTGCTTAGCTCAGGAATACTTCGCCCAAAATGTTGCAAAGTACTTCTTCTTCCACCTCACTTTGTATTGTGAAGGCCTCCTTCAAGTGATCTGATAGATGCCTAAACAGTGGGCTGCATTCAATATCCTCCAAGACAATGAAGCCATTTTCATAATCACCATCACTTTGGGAGCTCACCATGTTAGATGCTTCTAAATGACAAAGAGTGCTGACACTAGCTGAATTTATAGAGGATTGGTTGGACATTGGTGCTTTCTCCTGAGGAAATTTAATGAGAGCAATTCAGTTCGAATAAATGATTGATTTGAAACAATTTAAATTGCATTTCCTATCGAACAGTAGACATGTGCTATCTTATGGTGTCTCCTTGATGCTACATTAATTTTTCGATTATGTGAAAGGTCATTTGGTGGTAGTTGGTGAAATAAAGATTAATTTTCTTGCTCAATGCCATTTCATTTCCCGAGTTAATTATTCCAATTGAGCTTTAGCAGTTTTCAAGAGAATGGGAAGAAATAAGAAGACTCCCAAATTTAGTAATGGCTTTGGCGACCGTTCAGTGGGATTGGTTCACTATATATTTGAAAATGATGAAGATGATAGGGTTTCTCCAGATATACACCTTGTGGTGTTATCGAGAGGGATTAGGCATTTATTTTTAGAATGTAATAGTTCATGATCTTGGTGTTATGAATTTAATGATATGCTTAGTATGCTGATCTTGGTGTTACGCGTGCATATGGTTATGTCTTCTCTATGAGATAGGTTGTTTAGCGTTCATTTATTGCAATTTGATATTATTTCTTTTGATGAGATGGTCATATGTTTTCAATCTTTGTGTTGATTGTTTATGGTTGTGATTTATGCTCTCGCGTTAGTTTCATATTTATGAACTGGCGTTGGTTGCCTTTCTTGTTTTCTGGTCAAAAGCATACCTGTGTTCATTAGCTTAGGTAAATTCTTTGAAAATCTTGTAAGGGAGTTGTACCTTGACAAAATTTAGAGAAAAACCACAAATGCAATTGTGGTCTTTTCAGAGCTGTTAGTGGATTTATACTAGTGCTAAATTGGGTTGAGAGTCATTTATTTCAAGTACATTTATGCCGAGCCATTTCATTCACTAACAGATTTTTGGTGATTTTGCTGGGGAAATCAAATTGAATTGATTGAAAGTCTGACAATCCCTGTCGCGTCATGCGGCAAGATGGTACTTCCTCATAATGACGTATTTCCTATTTTGCAACCAAATTTTGATTGGGTGGGAGCAGAGCAAGAAGACATTATTTCACAATTAAATACACTCTCCTAGAGATATAGGAGGAATGCAGTGGATTATACGTGAGTGAATCTTGCCTTGGAAGAAGAGGAAGAGTTGGCCTAGCGCCCACCTACACCTATAGTGGAGCGCCCTCTGAGGTTGATATTTGTGTACTACAAAAACCCTCCTCGTCATCCTGATTGTCAGCCTAATCGGTCGTTTCATCATCCAAGGGACCCACCCTTTCCGCAACCTCAGAATCGATTGTCGACTCGTCCACCACCCAGAAATTAATCCAATAATTTTTATTTCCTAGTCTTTACTCCCATGTGAGTTGGCGACTCTGATCATCTATGGCCTTAAATCTTTGGTTTAATCAAGTTGGCCCCCTTGTCCTATCACGATACCATAATTACCCCATGGTTCCCAAAAAATAGTTGCCTAATTTTTTTGGTCAAAATGAACAAGGCCCTGAGGAACACATCATGGTTATGACTGCAGTAAGTGAAATTTTACAGAAGAGGATGTTTTCGTAAGAATTTTCATTGATGGTTTGATTGAGAAAGCAATAGAATGGTACAGGGGACTTGAAAAAGGAAGCATTCTAGGATGGAATGTCCTTAAAATGAAATTTATCCAACGCTACAAAATTCCAATCAACATTGTGGCTACCTTGCATCTTTCTTTTTTTCAGATTATGAAGGATATGGCTGAAACGATGAGGGATTTTGTGTATCGATTCAATCAGTCTCTTCAACGAATCCCTGTTCCATTAATCCTTTGCTTTGGAACTTAACATTCAATTAATCCTCTAAAGAGATAAAGTTCAAGGGATTGAGAGAGCTCAATTAGAAGCACTAAAAGTTGAGGATGATTTTATAGCCGTGGGAAAATGGAAACTAGGTGCAAGTATGAAGCTTGAAGCTAGTCACAAGATATCCTCTGAATCTCTGGTTAAAAGTCATGAAGAAGAAAAATTATTGTGCCTGACTGCTGAAAACATTAATCTGACAATATTTGATAGCATGCAACAACCCAATGAGGAATGAGATCAATATTGAAATGATCAATCTTTTGATTTGTAAACCTCGTTTGAGGTTGAAAGTGATCTCAGTTCTAGTGATGATGAAGAAGACAAGTTGCAAAAGAGGACACAAATTGTTTCTCCTTCTCTTTTGAAGATGAGCCCCTCTCTTCTGAAGCTAATCTAAAAGACTCGGTGTCAAGTTCCCCTCCTATCTCGGAATATGAAGTTTTCTCCTTTAAAGAAACGGTGGACGAGAGTACATCTTTTCATTTGGTAGAATATGGAGAACTTGCACACGATACTTTTCAAGAGGAAGAAAAATGGTCAATTCATCCTAATCCTCTCTTCAATTTTGATGAATTCGAAATATATGATAATCCTCTCTTCACGAATTTAATTGCTAATCAATTATATCTGAGGATGTACATTGTTCATCAATGGTTGAAGATGGCCATAATCAAGGAAACAATGGGGAAACTACTATCCCTCTATTGGATGGAGGTGATGGCGCACAGTCAAAGGCTAAGAGTGAATTTATTGCAGCTTGTGAGAAATATAAAGTATCAAATATTCTTTTAAATGATACACAGTCGAAGGATTCTCTACCAAATCATGAAAAAAAGCTACAAGGAAAGGTTAGAAATGATATTGTTCTTGAGTCTCCTCTTTTTAAATCCGATTTAAAGATGGACGTAATTAAAAATGGCTACATTAATGAGGATGGAAAGAGTGATGTTGAAAAGAATGCTCAGTCTCATACTGCTCGCGTTTTAAGTGGAGATTTAAAGATGCCCAAGGATGATTTTCCATATGGAAGAGAAGTTATTCAACCTCATTTGCAAGTTGTGGAAGGAAAGGATTTGAGTAACAAATCTATCAACACGGAGTTGTTTTCGAGAAAACGTGAATCTAGTCAAGAAAGTGAAGGTAAAGTTATCATTAGGATTGAAAAGGCTGCTTTGCTTGATATGAGTTTTAGGTCTCTTTCCGAAGGGGATATTTCAAATCAGATTTCAATTAAAGATACGATTGATACTCAAGGATGTTTGAAGGAAGATACAAAAGTCTTTGATGAAAGGTGGTTATTTGGCACACCTTTTGGTGAGCTATTATCCCTCATAAATCTCAATTTTGCATTCATGGTCTTTCAAAATTTTTCTAAGTTCACAGGTGCTTCGCGGATATATCTCACTTTTCCACATTGGCATCTACTTCTCACAACTAGTCAATAGCTTTACATAGGTCCTTGGGAAATTTTGGGTGTGTTGCACTTAGTTTGGGTGCATGTAGGTGTCTTAGGTTGCTTCTCTTTTTTGGTCTTTTGGTTTGGTTCCAATTTTGGCTTGGTTTGTGTCTCTTTTTTCCCTCAACTTTGTTGCCCAATGGAAAGGACCGGTCCACATGCTGGGTTATTTGTGTCCTTACAGTCCTTGTCCCTAATCAGAGCCACTATTACTCGTAAGCACAAGCCCCTCCCCCTTTAAACTATCTTGCCTCATTTGCCTTAGTCATTTTACTTAAATTTATGATCGGCTGGTATCTTGTGTTACCTTTCGAACTCAGGCAGAGTTTTCATTAGTTCTTCTAACTTCCCATTTTACCGCTTGCATTGTTACAACTTTCGTTGGGTGGTGTTTTATGACTTTATTCAAACATATGGTTTCCTTGAAAGAGGGTGTGTGTGTACAGATGACCTGTATGATGAGTCATTATGTGTTAGAAGTTAGTGAATTCCCCCACAAGTTATACCTTTGGGCGGCATTTTTCAAAAAAAAAATTGAAACCTAAGCGGTGTTTTCATGTTAGGTTATGCAAACTACCCATTTCGCTGCTCGGAAACTTTTCAATGGTTAATGGAATAACAGTAAGATTAATTCACATAACTAGTGCATTTTGTAGAAATAGAAATTAACATTTTCAAAAATGATATGAACAAAAGCAAAGAAAGTCATGCATAAGAGAATACAGAGATACCAAAATGATATTTTATTTATATAGAAGATAGTGTGTACATGGTGTCGACACTATAAAATTGTTTGTTTCGATTACAAAAAGTTCATATCAATAACAAAAGACAAAGAGGTGATTTCATTAAAGCACACGAGGCAAACATCAAGACTCAAATTCCCTTGCTCACAATCTAGAGGCATTCAACTTGAGCAAGTGACAACAGGTTCTCATGTGACTACAAGAATTGTGCGAAAAGTCTCATATCATTCCTTATGATTCCTAAGTGAAAAAGAGCAACAACTTCCCCCAATGTCTCATCTTGAAGATTTTCTGCTATGCAAATGGTGTCAGCTATCAGTCCATTTCAAGGATAGTGATTGAGCCCATTGATAGCCATCTTGACACGGTGATGGAATTTAGGCTTTACCAGGTGTTCCAGTGCTTTTACTCCCCACTCGTGGTGGTCGAAAGTCCTGACGATTGTGTGTCTGAAACGCTCCAACATGGTGGTGTTGTGTACATGTGCTTGGCTCAAGAATACTTCATCCAGAATGCTCTGAAGCACTTCTTCCACCTTGCTTTGTATTGTGAAGACCTCCTTCATCCGATCTGATAGGTTCTTGAACAACAGGTTGCATTCGATCTCCTTTAGGACAATGAAGTCATTTGTTGAATCACCATCGCTCTGGGTGCTCGCCATGTTAGATGCTTTTGAATTTCGAAGAGTGGTGACACTAGCTAAATTTATAGAGGATTGGTTGGACATTGGTGCTTTCTCCCGAGGAAATTTAATGAGATAGCAATTTAGTTTGAATAAATGATTAATTTGAAACCATTTAAATTACATTTCCTATCATATGGTGTCTCCTTGATGCTGTATTAATTTTTTGATTATGTGAAAGATCATTCGGCGACCGTTGGTGAGATAAAGATTGGTTTTCTTGTCCAATGCCATTTCGTTTCCTAGGTTAATTATTCCAATTAAGCTTTAATAGTTTTCAAGAGAATGTGAAAAAACAAGAAGACTCCCAAATTTAGTAACGACTTTGGTGACTATTCAGTGGGGTTGGTTCACTATATATTTGGAAATGGTGAAGATGATAGGGGTTCTCCGGATATACACCTTGTGGTGTTATCAAGAGGGATTAGGCATTTATTTTCAGACTATAATAGTTCATGATCTTGGTGTTACGAATTTAATGATATGCTTAGTACACTGATCTTGGTGTTACATGTGCATATGGTTATGTCTTCATTGTGAGATAGGTTGTTTAGCGTTCATTTATTGTAGTTTGATCTTATTTCTTTTGATGGGATGGTCATAAGTTTTCAATATTTGTGTTTATTGTTTATGGTTGTCATTTACGCTCTCGCGTTAGTTTCATATTTATGTACTGGTGTTGGTTGCCTTTCCTACTTTCTGGTCAAAAGTATACGTGTGTTCATTCGCTTAGGTAAATTCTTTGAAAATCTTGTAAGGGAGTTATACCTTGACAAAATTCAGAGAAAAACCACAAATGCAATTGTGGTCTTTTCAAAGCTATTAGCGGATTTATACTAGTGCTAAATTGGGCTAAGAGTCATTTATTTCAAGTATATTTATCCTGAGCCATTTCATTCGCTAACAATTATTAAGGCGTTGGTTTTTGAATTTTTAATTTCTAAGTCCAAGGATTTTTTTTTGCATAATACAAAAATAAAATATTCAATTGTTGTGTCTGAATTGAATCTAGAATTCTTCTAATAAAAATTGTATGAGATGTAAAAAAAAAAATTCTATATTTTATTAATATAGAGCGAGGAAATATCATCTCTATAAATACTTAAATTGTGAAAACTTACAAAAGATTGTTCTATTTAATCATTTCAATTAAATATAACTTTCTTATTGCTGCAAATATTTTACATATGACTACTATATTCTTCACAAATGTGAATGACTTTTAATATTGAAAATTTAATGCTTAATTTATAAATAAAGGATGAGTTGAACACATGACTTATTTTTCCTAACTTTAGTTAAAATAACTTGTAATAAGTCATTCAATGATTAAATATAATTGTTTAATAAACTTTGCGACCAAATATTTATTACTAAGAATAAATCATTTGTAGTTAAGACACTTTACACACCTTATTAATTTGGACTTATTTGATGGGTGAATGGATGGATATAGAATATTTATAGCTGTTAATTGTATAACTCTCAATTTTAATAATAATGAAAAATAGAAATATAATACAAGTTGCTGGCTTATAAATAAAATATTTTAAGAAATTTAGTGTATTAAGAAGTTTATGAGAAATTTAATTCATAACATATTTATATATTACATATTAGTATGATCAAATGTTTTACTAGCATAGATATATCGTAATATATATTGAGGTATTTGAAAGAGTTTAGGTGTTAAGAACATAGGAATTGATAGCTCAAGTTGTTTGAATAACTCTTGGCATGCATAAGATTCATATTGAAATGGTTATATATTAGTATATTATATATGTAAACAATATGTAATGGTCTTCAAATCACACAACACATTTACTTTGTAGCAATTTAAGTGAGCTAAAACAAAATGTTATTCAATTGAATTCCATAAAGGTTTATGTGGAGACAACCCTTTTATGGAGACTAAGTTTGATATCATGACCATAAAGGTCAATATAAGGTGTTATATATGACTCTTTTTTGGAGTTGTGATTCTTTTACTCAAACTCTCACTTCTTTATATTTTATTTGAAAGTTGCAAAAGAAAACCCTTAGCCCTTGTTTTTTTCTCTCCATATTCATTTCAAAGTTAGCAATTTTTGGTAGTCATACACTTTTCTATCAATTACGAGTGCCAATTCAATGTCACGTGTGACTACCACCTCAACATTATTGTTTTGATACTTTGCCACTTTTGACCTACATCAATAATTTTCTATGTATGCCCCACCACAACACAGAGTTGCATCTCCACTCAACCACTAGTGCATCATCTCATTATTGTGCCACCATTGCACTACCTTAACAATCAACCATTTGTATGTCACTATTAGTGTGCCACTAATGTGTCACTTTGGCACTATTGCCCATGCACCATGTCAACAATGTATCACCTCAATATCATATGATCATTATAGTGTCTCATTAACAAAATAGTGTTGCTTACCTATTTGTAATTAGGGAAAATCAGATATAAAACTAGAATAACAAGATATCAAAACCCTAACTAGCACAATAGAGTACAAGCAAGCATGAAAATCAAAACAAGAAAGCAAAGCAAACCGATCTCCACGCTAGATTTGATTTATCTCCATTGCTCTTCTCCACCTACATGAGAATGCAAGATTTTGAAGGTTTGATTGTTGATATGTTGATTGCTCATTTTCGCAGCATAATGATAAGATGAATATGATAGAAGAAAAATAGATAGATAGATAGATAAGAAGAAATTTTGGCAGAGTAAGGATGCTGAAAGAGGATCTCCTCAAATGGCATGTGAAAGGCTTGATTTATAGGAGAAGGCTGATTTGATTCAATGGTCAAGATTAAAAGTCAAATTTGTGATATGTGTGGCTAAGATTAAAAGTTTATTTTAGTGTCTATGATGCACATTAAGTGGATTATGGCATGAGGCTAAAATTAAGATGTGAGGAAATAAGTGGGATTCTATTCTTTATTTTGGAAGAAAAGATGCTTATGATGCACAATGAATGGGGGTAAAAATAGGACGTGAGTGAGAATCTCATAATTTAAATAATAAAATTATTTAAATTATGTGTGCATGTGAAGAGTTGTAGTTAAGTGACACGTGTTGCAATGTGGTAAAAGTGGGATTAATTCAAATATTTAATTTGAATTATTTTGAGACATGTGAAGGGGAATTAATTAAAAAAATGAGATTTATTTAATTAATTGGGAAGGTGATTAAGTGGAATAAATGAGATAAGTGGGATAGTGTAATGACCTAGGGTAGAATATTACAAGATGTTTTACAAGGTCATGTATCGACTACGTAATGTTATGATAGGGACAATTTTGAGTGTCTACACTATTATGTCAATAGTGTCACCTATACATGTGATTAGGAGTGTATGCCATGTTGAGAACAAGGTATTTATAGATATAATAAAAGTAAAAACAAATAGTGCTCAAAATTGATTAGTACATGTGATCAAACCATCAAATATAACATGAAGAAGCATCAATCAACAAACTAAAATAAGTAATAGCACCACCAACTTTACATGGATAAATCAATTTAAGAAATAAAGTTATCACCAAAGATACACCAAGATTGTGTTAATATTAAGAGCAAGATTATGTTGATACAATCCACTCAATCTTTTTTAGTATAACAACATTCTAGCTACATGACATAGTGAAACCTTTATCTTATACACTAAATATAGAGAGCAAAGGAAACATGAAACCATCAAGTGGTTTCTATAAATTAGTGGCCACCAAAACTAAGGGTCCACAAAGGCTAGCAAAAACATACATCTCATTATGCATTTATTCATGTATTAAAGATAGAAACCACACAGGAAATCATATTTAACTTTATAACTCTTGGTGGGCACTACTACCAAGACTAGTTTTCTATGAAGATTATGTCAACTAATAAGAGCCTTGCTAATTACTCCACTCTTCCTTGTGTAATTCTCATTGTTGACCTTTTACCAATACCTCTTTAATGAATGAGATTACAATAATATCCCAAGAATCTCTAGATCTTTATTTGTAGCCCAAAGATTTAACCTTCTTAAGACTTTCAATATCTTATCCTTTCTATCTATCTTACGTATCACATTGCAAAATTTAGGGACTTATTTCTTAGTTTCGAAGGGGTTTTAACAATCTTCAAGCACATATTCAATAGGTTAAAACATTTGGCTTATTGAGATTTTAATTTTTAAAAAATGTTGAATATTAGAGCTTTGGATAAGAAGTTATGCCCTTTGAAACGTGTTTGAAGAAACAACATTAGGCATGGGATTACAAGTCAATAACACACTAGTCCTAACATTCTCCCACTTGATATATGCATTTAATGTCATATTATGAAATATAAAATAAATTAAGTGTAAGACAAGACAAGGCCCATAGAATTCTTGTACCAATATAACTTATCTATGCTCATTGGTTCTTTAAGAGAATAAAAAAAATTATCTATAGTGCCCACCTTTTATATCACGATCATACCATTGTCAACCATCTCATGAATAAAGTGATATTAAACTTTCATAATGTTATTGTTGGGACTCAATTTGGTAGTGCCAATGTTTGCTTGAGTTCCAACCCCCTTGTACATTAGGCCTCATTTTTCCCATCACATATTAATCAATTTGAGTAATGTTTTTATAATGGAACTTCATCAAAATTGCCTAGGTTTTGCTCCTTTTCATCCCCCATGTTCATATCATGTGTTGAAAGTTACAAATATTCAAAACCTCCAAGTCTATGAGTGTTTTGATCATTTTTTGTTGTTTTGGTGAAGTTGTCAACTTTTTGTGGATAACCATTTTTTTTGCTCATTTATGTCCTATCTTGGTTATCCATTCTATATGAAAACTCTAAAAAAATTATTAGGCCCTTTCTTCTATTCCTTTCTTTCCATTTTTTTGTGATATTTTGAAAAATATCTAAACTTCTTTTCCCTCTCATTTTCCTTTGTCAGTTCTAATTTCTTTCCTCGCATCCTTTTTATCCCTTTGTGGAGTTTCTATGGACTTTTAAACTTTAGTTCCTATGTATATTTCTAATCTCTAGTCTTGCAATGAAACTCTACACTTACCATCCCTCCACATTTTCCTATAATCCACAGTACTCTCAAGGAATTTTAATGGATGTCTAGACTTCCATTATAATGTCGTGTCCTAATGTCCACTTTTGTATTGAATTTTCACAAGGATTCCTAGTGCATTTTCAGTTAGTTTCTTTATCTATGGAGTTCAAGATGACTTTCAAACATCTAGTTTTCCACCCAAATATCCCATTTTTTATGTCCAAATTTGCATCTTTCTCCTATATTTCTTCATATTACTCGAATATCTTATTTCACCATTTCTACAAATTTTCAACAAACTTCCATATTTCTATCGTTATGTCCCATCCTCATGTCTAGTGCCGACATGAAACCCCAAACCTCTTATTCTCACTTCCTATTTTGCATTGAACTTATATAGTTCCTTATATTCACCACAATCACTCCCTTGACTTTCCCAAGATTCAATTAATGACACAATTTGACTCTTGCAACTACTCTAGAATTATTTTCCTACCTAAGAAACCTATGTCCATCCCAAGTGCATGAATTTTATTGTCATATCTGTGATGGAAAATGAGGGTGACTATGCTCCCATGAATGTGGTGTTTGAAACTCTAGATGCTGGTGATCTCCATACTAGTTCCAGATTGCCTATTTAACAAACTTTGTGGGATTTCAACTTTTCTAAGTGCACACCACATTTATGACCTCTAATTCTTTGTCAAATTTTTACAAGTATTTGAACATCCAAACAAAGCTTTATATATACTAGTTCATTGATCATTCAAAAGCTTAGTCTTTTCTACACTTCCATGTGACTACAAGTATCAATGGATTATCTAGGGTTTCAACTCTTGTAAGTATAGTCACCTACAAAGTATGCACTTTGTAAAATGGGGTCATAAGTTTGTAGATAATGTTTGTAATTGAATGTCACCTTGACCATTTGTAGGTCTTCATGGGAACTTCTACATGACAAATTATGACTACATTCTAGCATAGGGCTTTCTCTTGCCACATTTTTTTGGTATGGTTGTAATAAGGATTTGATGAATGTTGCATCATCTTAAGTCATTGCAAGCATTGTTTGTAATTGTCTTGTATTTATTGCATATGGATTTCTAGTGTTTGGAGAGGGATTATTAATTATGGTAAGTTATTTGATATTATATCTTTATTGCTATTTCAATTTGTTATTCCTTATAGTAAATTGTACCTCTATAGCCTACTAAGTAAGGAATTGGTCCTAGAAATTTATTGTCCACCATACATTCAAAATGAGAATATATTTCACTAGTAGTTTAGGTGTAGATTATTAGTTTGTATGTACCTCATGATTTAATGATTCATTAAGGAAAGCATCCATATCAAGTCATAACCACTTTTATCTTTAGGGATCATGTTTTATATACCCACATACATTTTTTCAACAATTCTTTATTAGCTCAATAGAGGTTTTACGTGTAGTAGGTTAGTCTCTTGCCTAGTGATAGTTTTTGAGATCATATGTACATTGGATACTATTGCAAAAAAAATAGTGTATCTATTTTCAATTTTGATTAAATCATGTTAAGGAATACCTCTAAGAAAACCCTCTTGGGTCTAGTTAAGCTTAAAGTGAAGGAGAGAGTGTCCATTGTCAACAATTAGTTGTAAATAACATATTTTATTGATGTCTTGATCAATCCCCCTTTAGAATTACATGTCTCTATCCCTAATGTGAATTATGTCCCAAGAGTGTGAGTGGTGGTATGGGAACCCAACAAATGGTGACATATTTGGAGATCTAATATCTTGTTTCTTATTTTGAAAACTCCTATAGTATAGTCCTTGAAGAAGTTGTCAATATGAATAGTTGACAACCTATTAGTTATTGTTTGATATTTTGGATATTTGAGTTGCTAGAGAAATTATTATCTCATCTAAGTGAAGAGTGGAAACTTTGTTTCAATCTAACCTAGAAATAATTTATAAATCAAAAGACTTGAATATGGAAAAAAAAGGCAGCCCAATCATGTCATGTCCCATTTCAAAATAATTTAAGTTAGGTGATTAAAGAATCCATTTCAATCTTTCTTGGGCTAAGGTAAATTAATAGGAAACTAATAATTTATCATTTATTTATTTCCACAATGGAATTTGATAATTATTGGGACATTTAAATATTAAAAAAATTGGTTCCAAATAGGTTGTTGGGTTTTGGTAGTGGAGTTTTTGGTTATTTTTGGATTACATCTATGGAAGTGAGAGAGGAAACATTTAATATTAAATTTAAATTTACCTCCAAGGGGCATTAGGAATTTAGGCACTCAAATTTGGCCAAGAATGATATAAATATGTAGTTTGCAAAAAACCTAGGTTTTATCCGATCATTTCTACATTAGAATATTTGTATAAGCTTTATACTTTACATTTCCTTCTTAGGAAAACACCCATTGAAGATAGAGATGGAAAAAAACCCATTGGTTTCAAGAGGCAATCTCACTCATAGTTTGCATATGAGCTTGAAGTATTTGTAGGATTTTGTAGGTTGTTCTAGTAGTGAAGTTTGGTGTGTTGCAAGATTTTAGGAGAGTTTTTGTGGAGTTTCATTTTCAAACTTTGAGTGGATTTTAGAGGGATTTTTGTTGTTGTAGATCAATGTTGTTTTTGTTCATTATTCAATAAAAATTAGCTTCTAGTGTTGCAAATCTTCATATTTTAGTTGGAGTGAAACTCAATGTTTTTTATTAGATTAGCAGTGGAAGGGTCTCGATCCCATGGTTACAGCCAAAAATCAAAAGAAGGAAACAAGTTGGATAAAACAACACCACCAACCAACATCAAGAAACAACATGTCTAGGGTGGCACACATGCCATTTAACAAAACAGTAACCATAGAACCATAATTCTTAATCAAAAACAAGAAATTACTACTAAAAAATATTAAACTACAAAGACCATTTATCAAGTCCATAATCTACCAGTAAGTTCTTAACCATAATAGAGCTATTTGAAAATAGCAGTCCAGAATGTTGAAATAGAATGACAAAAAAAGAAAGGTAGCCATAACCAAAATCAAGAAAAAAATCCATTACTTGGCTTTTCCAACTAGTTCCCAGTAATCTCCTATGAGAGAGATATACTCTCTCCAATCAAGTCCCTCGGTCTCATCCAGGTCCTTCAAGTCATCCATCTTTCCCATATTTTTCATCTTCATAGTAGTCTTTGTTTGACTAGACACTACACCTACCATGCCTTTGCACATTAATTAGGCCATTCGTCACCTTCATCAGCATGGTAATTTCTTTTTCCATGTCATTCATTTGTACCTACATGTAGGTCAACCTAATTTTTAAATAGTCGGTGCTAGAATCATCAATAGGGTTAGATTCATTGGTAATATTCTCGATTTCAGGGGTTGTCAAAGCATCATTCCTTTGATCTTCTTCAATTTTGGTCTCTTCCTCCTCATTATCATCTTTCTCCTCCTCAAATTCCTCCTCACCCATGTCATAGGCAGTCTCTTCAAATTCCATCCCATCACTTTCTTTGTCAACTTGGGCCTCGAACTTCTCCACCTCCAAATCTTCCTCCTCATGAAAAGTGGCTTTTTGTTTCCCCTGCTTTTCTTGGGAGGCGGCCTTAGAAAGGCAACCATATCTACAACCTCCACTCCCCTAACACAACTTCTTATCCTCCAAGTCTTCAATTCAAGTGCCTTCCTTTTCTTCACTTATGGTGATAACCTCACTTAGGATTTTCAACTCTTATTTTTATTTTATTTTACTTAGGTAGTTCAAGGACAATTGGGGAATGCTTGCGTTTCACAAGGGTTGCTTTAACCAGCTCGATCTCAATGAAGCTTTTAGCATAATTCTTCATACCCATAGAGGTAGAAGGGTTGGAGCTTTTAGCAGCAAGGGAAGAGATTTTAGTAGGGATAATCTCATTTCTTTTAGCAACAATAGGAGGGGGTCTAGGGTTAGGCTCCTCAATGGGGTTAGCCTCCACTAAAGGTTCCACATTTTCCCCTGCATTATAGTTCATAATTTCTTGTCTAGAAACTAAAGGATTTCCATGCAGGTTCAAAGATAAGGCATGCTTATAAAGGGAAAGCATTAATCCTTGATGCAAGGGAGGGTTCACACCCTTTTCAATATTAAGTTGTAGGGAGGAGAGCAAATAAAAAGGAAAATTAATATGCTCATTATGCCTAATATGATTCAACAAAGGAAAGTGGTATCTGTGCACTGTCATATATCTTCCTTCAAGTGTAAAATAACGCATCACAAACATACTCACCAAGGAATAAGGAGTCGGGAGCTCAAACTGCGCGTATCCATTTTGAAATATGGTAAGATTTTCACCATCATGGAGGAACTTGTCAACAAATGTCTAGTAATCGACACTACTCTTTTTAGCCACCTTGATCCCCTGGTTTTGCGAACCAGAAGCCTCCATTATGAACTATACCATCACCTCAAATCTAACCGCACTAATAGCCACATTCCCCTTTCTCCATGAATTGGTAAATTTAACAGTTAGGCTTTCGTTGTATCCTTTCATGGATTCAAAAAAGGGCACCATACCTGCTCTGCTAAAATGCCTCCATAGGTCCGCATTTTGTCTTAGTGTTTGGCAGTTCAAAGGTTTTGTATGCTTCCACGACCCACCCATTTTTGTGTTTTGTAAGCTTTTAGGATTCTACGAGCTCTTCTTCATAACCCCACTCCACTGCGGCTTCCTTCCAAACTTGCAAAATACACTATTACAAACAATTTGGAAATAAACACTTAGAAAGAAGAAGCTTGAGAACTTGCTTTTATAAATAGCCGATATCACAATTCCCTAGGCTAAGACTTCATTATTATTTTTACAAATAATAAATCACTCTTTACTGATCATTCCACACATATTCATATTTTTCTTTGAGAACTTTGTCTTTCAATGACATCGACAAATGATTATTATCCCAGTGAGTCCACCCATGACACTTCAACACTTTGTTGGCTGCACAGTAAGTAGAGATATTCCCTTCTCTAAACACATGTTGCACACACGTATGAGTAAAGAAACTCATAAGTGAATTTCATGTATTAATGATATCTTTTATTTCTCATGAGGTCCCAACACCTCCATTTAATATATCCATAATTAATTTTGAATCTCCTTTCAGAATCACCTTCTTAAAACCATAATCTCTCAAAGTCTCTATACCCCTTGCACACAACCATAGCCTCAACTTTATTATTGGAGCAGACTCCCAGGTTAACACCATAACTCACAATGTAGTCTCCTAAGTGGTTTCTTATTAGACCACCCTCCCCAGCCATACCCGGATTACCTTTTGAATACCCATCAAAAGTACACTTAATCCACTCTCTTTTAGGAGGAACCCACACGGTAGCTTCCTAGCCAGAATCATGGTCTAGTTAAGATTAGTTAGGTTCTTCTTTAGACCCCATACTTTCTTAATTCTCATCTCTTTATAGTTCGGCCAAACTTTTGAGAAGCTATATCCTCCCACATCCATATTTTCCTAAACCCAAGCTTTTATGATCATGCAAACCTCAATGTTGCTTCTCTCTGTCTCCCTAAAGATTTTATTATTTCTTTCATTCCATATTCCCTAGGTTAAGAATGGGGGAATTCGATTTCATAGATCCACAATAACCTTATGGGAGAAATGACAATTGGAACAACTTTCAACAAAAGACTTCCTAGTTGGGGGAAACATCCAGCTAGTGAACAACAAAGGAAGGAAGAATGACCACACTTCTCTAGAGAACTGGCAATGGAAGAAAAGATGCATAGCAGAACCTTCTTCCTGCTTGCATAGAATGCATCGATTAACAAGCTAAAATCCTCTCCTTACTAGATTGTCAATAGTTAGAATTCTACCATGTGAAGCAGCCCACCAGAAATAGTTGACTTTTGGAACCAGGTTTTTAATCCATAGTTTAACCTAGTGAGGGTCTCTGCAGTCAATAAAGGGTTTCACCAATTCATTATAAGCATGTTTAATAGAGAAATAAACTGAAGAGCTCCCCTTCCACACCCACTCATCTTCCCTTTCCATATAAAACTAGTTCACCTCCCCAATGAGGTTTGTAACCTTAGCAAAATCGAATCTCAATTGATCTATCTCTGACCTCTCAAGTTGACTCTTCTTAACAACAAGTTGAACTCCTTCCATTTAGGTTCTTCCACCTCCCAATTGACATATTCTGACACCTTTTTTACCACATATCCTTGTTAGGTTTTTTTTAAGGGGATTAAATCCATCAATGGAGGAGAGAGTGGAAGCCTCAATCTAGGGGTCTTTCCAAAAATCCATATATTTTTCGTTGCCAATCATCTTTCTAACCCCCAATTTCAACTCATTTTTTATTTTAATAAGATGGTTCTAGAGAGAAAACCTACAAGGCAGGTTAGTAGAAGAGAGGAAGTAGCCAAGATTTCTATTCTTCATATATTTAGCTTGGGAAAAACTTCACCCAATCCTTAGATCCCTCCAAAAGGTTACATCCCACCTTAGCAGTTAGGGCTTTGTTAAGCAATTTGATTCTCCTTATCCCCAACCCTCCAAATTTTTTTGGAGTGCACACTTGCTCCCAACTAACCAATGACAATTTGTTTTTCTCTTCTGTTCCTGATCACATGAATATTCTATAAATTTGTTCTATTTTTTCCCCAATAAAGGTTGAGATTTTGAAGAGGGACAAATTGTAAATCAAGATACTCTATAGGGAGGCTTTTAACAATTGAATCTTCCCAACTAATATAAGAATTTTACACTTCCAACCAACCAAGTTGTAATGCCCCGCCATGCAAACCCCAAAGGACAACAAAAACAATAAATTATCGCACAATTTTTTTTTGAAAATGAAACATTTCATACAATGAATATGTACATGCATTATAGGTACAATAATTATGTATTTACTAAGTCATCCATGTCCTCTAGGGTACATAGAACGATCATTACGAAACAAAAACGGTTAAACAACCAAGATTACATAATGATATCATATAATCATTCATGAGCCAAAGAGATGAAAAGATATACATCATTGATTTTATTTCAATTCATAATTCGACATTACAATTGTGGAGTGTATTTCCACAGATAAATGCACCAAGGATACAATGGTACATTACATAAAGCTTCCCTTATATCAATGGGAGAGTTCATCAAGTACAAGAAGAATACATCAAGGAAGAATAATATGCAAAACGTGGAATCATTTTCAACCAAGTGAAGCTCCGAAACTCTGTGTCTTCTTCCGTATCACAAACACAACTTGGGAACCCAATGGGGTGCATAGCACGTTCTACACGACTGCATGGACCTAAAGGTCCATTCCTCATGCTAGGAGATGACAAGAAAGGATCCACATCCAAACATGGCAAGCAAACAAGGCTAACATCAACACTGACATAAACCAACATCAAACAAGTACATCAACGCTTCCAGAGGCTACCAAACAAAGGAAAGTAAACGGGTATTGTGGGAGAGTGTCATCACATGGCCTTACATGGATTATCTAGACAATCTATCACAAGGTGCCGCTTCCATCTATGGTTATCCTAACTGCCTATCTCAAGACGTCACTCCATAGGGTGACTCATGCAAGATCTCTTACCTTTCGTGAAGACAAGGCAGATGATCTTACCGACCAAGTCTTCTCACTCCATCCTTAGCTTGAGAAAGCACTAACGATATGGGTGAGGCACCTAATTAATCTTGATTAAATGTTAACTACCCAAACCCACTAGTTCATTAATTACATTATTAGTTGTTTAGGAAACTCTTGCATGGGTTACCCTAACAACCCCTTTGTGCGTCGACCCCCATGAAGAGCCATCCTCCCAAATAGTTTTTGAAATAAATCTCACAACCACTAGGGTGTACCAAACATAAAAGCCACAAAATGAAAGCACTTGTGAAGCATGAACCATCTTGCTCATAGTCATAACCAAAGGCAAGGGAGTTCATGAAACAAGGTACACCCACGAGAGCTCAAGAAAAATAATACGATCAATGGAACACAAAGGTCTAATCATGAGAAAATACAACACACAATAGGTTTCCCCTTTGTCTCTAGAAGCCTAACAACCTACACTCAAAACTTATCAAAAGGTTTATCAAAAGGAAGTGACTTAAACATTTACGGGTTCCCAACTCATCCAAAACATGTCTATACATAAAGATCACCTCAATAACGAAATAAAACAAGAGGAAAATATGATCAAACAAGGAACTACTAGCATTCATAAGAAATCATTTCCAAAAATCACTCAGAATGTAAACAAAATAACTATCTAAACATGTTCAAAGAAGATTATAAATAGCCATTCATTTAAACATGATCATAATCCAATCTTATTAAAGATAATGTAATAAATAATTAAATAATCCACTATAATTAAAAGCATTCCCATCATAATATCTTTTAAATAAATAAGCACTCTGAAAACCTATAGTATGTATACCACCAGATTTCTCTTGATTTTAAAATTCCTAGCCTCTACATTTGTTTACTTCAAAATGATTTAAATTTAAAAATACAACTTATATATATTTGTTAAATAAAAAAATAAATCAAATTCGAATGTAACATGTTTGTTTACTACAAATAAATTTAATAGAAAATATAACCTTTACCCAATCACAAATCTAATAGTAAAGGAATTTCGTAAATAAATTTAACTTTAACTAACTTGTAGTTAAATCTAATTTTGAATGTACTTTCAAAATAAATCTAATTTAAATGTATTAGGAAATAAATCTGATTCTGAAAATAAATCAATTTTTAAATGTACCTCAACAGTAAACACAATACTTATTTATGTTTTAACATTTCGCTTATAAAAAGATCATTAAAATATCTAGCCTGTACATTTGTTTGCTTTAAAATAATAAATTAAATTCGAATGTAACATGTTTGCTGCAAATAAATTTAATCAAAAATATATAATCAACAATATAACATTTACCCAAATCACAAATCTAATAGTAAAGGAATTTATATATTTGTTACTTTAAAATAATAAATTAAATTGGAATGTCACATGTTTGTTTACTGCAAATAAATTTAATAAAAAATATAACCTTTACACAAATCACAAATCTAATAGTAAAGGAATTTTGTAGATAAATTTAACTTTAACTAACTTGTAGTTAAATCTAATTTTGAATGTACTTTGAAAATAAATCTAATTTAAATGTAAATGTATTAGGAAATAAATTTGATTATGAAAATGAATCAATTTTTAAATGTACCTAAACCGTAAACACAATACTTCTTTACATTTTAACATTTCGCTTATAAAAGATCATTAAAATATCTAGCCTGTACATTTGTTTACTTCAAAATAATTTAAATTTAAAAATATAACCTTTACGTAAATCACAAATCTAATAGTAAATGAATTTCATAAATAAATTTAACTTTAACTAACTTGTAGTTAAATCTAATTTTGAATGTACTTTGAAAATAAATCTAATTTAAATGTATTAAGAAATAATTTTGATTTTAAATGTGTTTTGAAAATAAACCTAATTTGAAATAACTAGAAATTAAATCTAATTTTTATTCTAATAACATAATAATAATGATTTATTTTTCTTTCAGCGTTTTTTATATATATTATTAATTTATATATGTATACTAGTTGTATTTTCAAGTACAGCACAACAATATAGCATAATAATAATGATTTTTTTTTTAATTGTATTTTCAAGTGCAACACAACGATAGATTGTCAGCAACACATTTCTCCTCCATGCGTTGGATGCTCTACAGGAACCTTGCCATTTGCTTTCAGGGGGATTATTTAAATTTATACACTCTAAACACTACGGATAATAATCTTAAGTCTAGTTAACGAAATGAGAACCCCTCAAGGATTACACTGGAATCATGAGGCAGACCCTACACAAAACTGGATATCAAGTGTGTAAAACAAAATCTCCACTCTTAAGATTTTTGAAACGAAATATTTGCAAGGAAAAGAAAATTAAAATAATAACCAACCTGGAGATTCATGATTAACACTTGGAGGAATTTAGCAAATTAAGAAATCTACCCCACTAATCTTGACTGCGATCACGAAGAAAGAATTTCGATGTTAATTTAATTAATAATTAATTGTATCATGCTTAATCAAATCTCAGTGGGTAAAAACTTTTACAATATATATATATATATATATATATATATATATATACACACACACACACACACATAATTGTTATTTATTTATTTAATTTTATTTTAAAAACTTTACTTTAGGGGGTAAGATTTTATTACATCCCTCTATCAAATAATTTTAAATTTAAATTTAAACTTTGTGGATTATCAATCCACTTTATTTTAAATTAAGATAACCATCATTTATAAATGCAAATTTGTGTTTCATTTGCATTTCATTATAATTATAATTTGTACATTAATTTACTATTTTAATTATTAAGATTCCCTTAAAACATTAATAATTTAATTTATTACTATGATTAAATCCAATTATCAATAATGATACGCGTCCAAATAAAATGATAAACACATCAAGATTTACGACTTGAAACGATCAACATGAAACAACCCAATACCATAACAAGATGGAATACTGACGGACGACACTGTCAAACATTAACGAGATGACAGACATAGATAGGGACACTTTCTTGTCAAATCCGTTTTCAACTTCATACCCATTGGAAATTTATGAGGCTCGCCCTGTTTTGCCAGTGCAGGTGGAATCGAGGCTTGGGTACCTGCAATCCTGCATAAAAACACAAGTGTTGAAACAGTATATATATATATATATATATATACATGTATGATGCCATACACACTGTGAGAGAGAATTGTAGTGTGGCAGGGCGCTCATAGATGAGCGATGCAACATCGTCCCTTTCACCCGAACCTCAAGCAATAGCACAATCATCATAAATATCATGAAATGAGTATTAAACAATTTACATAACCACACTATATTGCAAAATTAGGTAAAGACAAACACCATGCATCATTATATCATCAACATTGTAAAACAGTATCATGTGCATCCAAGCAAAACACATAAGTCAAATAGGTGAAACAATCACCAACGTAATCACGAGTATGAAACAAACATAACAGTGTCCACATAGTATCATAATAGAACAGTATCATGAGAGGCACTACATCCTCCCCCCTAGAACTAGGCCTACTCCTGGAAGCCAGAAAACAAAAAAGGAAAAGATTCTCAAATGTGGGATGCATCCTCCCATGTTGTTGATGACTCATCATTAGTGTCCCATTAGACTTGCACCTGCTCAATCTCTCTGCCCCTGAGGACGAGTCTCCTGTGTTGAAAAATGGCGACGGGCTCGAGTGCCAGCTACCTTTCCTCGACTTGCAACACATTCCAATCAAGCACATGAGAAACATCTGGATAATAGGGCCTAAGAACATAAACATGAAACACATCATGTATGCATGATAGACTAGGTGGCAATGCTAGGTGATAAGAAATAGGGCCAATTCTCTCCAACACCTCAAATGGTCCCACAAAGTGAGGCGCAAGCTTAGAGCCTTTTCTATAACAGATTGGACTCTTTCGCGGACCCACTCGTAAGAAAAATCGATCACCAACAGAAAACTGACGGTCGACCCTATGCACATTAGCATACTTCTTTTCCCTGTCTTGGGCTGCTACTAAGTGCTCTCTGATGCGAGCAACCTGTTGCTCCATGTCCTGAAGCATTTTGGGTCCAAGCAGAACTTGATCCTCAATACAACCCCAACTCAACGGGGTCGGATAAGGATGGCCATATAGTGCCTAAAAGGGTGTCATGCCAATCGATCTATGATAACCATTGTTTTAAGAAAACTCCACCAGATGCAAATAATCCTCTCAACATGCATGTTGATCCATTACATACATACAAAGCATGTCCTCAAGAACCTGGTTGACCCTCTCGATTTAACTATCTATTTCAGGATGGTAGGTAGAACTAAAGTTCAGTTGGGTTCCTAAGGATTGTTGTAATGATGTTTACAATATAGAAGTGAACATTAGATCTCTATCAAAAATGATCCTTCACGAGATTTCTTGCAGTTGAACAATATCCTTCATGAAAATTCTGGCTACAGAGGAAGCAGTATAGGAAGATTGGACAGGATAAAAGTGTGTCACCTTGGTCAACCTGTCAACCGTGACCATGATAGCATCGTACTGACGAGAAGACATGGGCAAACTGACAATAAAGTCTACTAATATGATATCCCACTTCTATTCAGGAATGAGATGAGGTTGTAAAAGACCTATGGGATGCTGGTGTTTTTCCTTAACTCTCTGACATTCTAAACATCTTGCCACAAAGTTTACAATGTCTCTCTTCATTCCAGCCCAAAAGTACAGAGAACGAAGGTTTGCATACATTTTCTTGACTCCTGGATGAGCAGAATAGGGAGCCCGATGTGCCTTAGGCATGATTAGGGTATGAAGACCCTCTACAGGAGGTACATACATATGACCCAAAAATCACAAAAGCCTGTTAGATTCTGAAGCATAACCAAAAAACCTTCCCTCTAGAACCCTATCTGACTCAATTTCTGCCTTCACTTCCTGATACCAACTATCTGTAGGAAGTGTTGCGAGGATCTGGGTCTTCAAATCCACATCAAGAGTTGTAGAAGTTTTCAAAACCAACTTTAGAGTCCAAGAACACCTATATGCAAAGAGACACCTATCATAGGGAAGAGAATGGAGAAAAAAGCAAAGAGGGTTTGAAGCTCTATAATATGAAAGATGTATTAACAGAACAATAGAATTGAATTATTTACAAAGATCAATCCTTAAAAGGAAATCATGCAAAACCTAAAAGCTAGACATTTAATAATTAAAAAAATTATTAAATGTCACAAATATGCAACTAAAGTGAAATCTTAAGAAAGGAATAAAGGTAACTTAATTAAAATAATTAAGTTAAAACCTTTACTCTAACACCCCCCTTAAGATGAAAAAGAGTGCAGCTACAAACATGTGCAAGAAGGCAAAGGTAACTACAATGCATGAAAGAAAATAAGGGTCCCAACAACTAGGCCTGATTAGGTACCCGAATACAACCAAATATTTGTAAAGTGGAGTAAAAGAGAAAACCACGTGGGAAAAACTCTTCTCCAAAAAGAGATAGAAAAAGAATGCTAAGAAAAACATGAAGGAAGGAAGGCCTCACTTAGACCCCCCAAGGAAAACTTCCTTCACCCTGAGCATGGAGCACAACTAAAGATAGTGCGGTAATGCTAAAGGTTTGGTGAAGATGTTTGCAACCTACTCCTCTGTAGGAATGTACTCCAAGATGAGAGAACCATCTTGAATCAACTGTCTGATGAAGTGCATGTGGATCTCAATGTTCTTAGTTCGTTGATGCTCCACTAGGTTGCGGGAAATGTGAATAGCACTCTGATTGTTGCACCAAAGAGTAGTGGGACTATGAGGAGGAAAACCAAACTTAGTCACCAACTACCGAAGCCATAAAATCTCCTGACTAGCTAGCACAACTGCTCGGTACTCAACCTCTGTAGATGATAATGCAATAGTAGACTACTTCTTGTAAGACCATGTGATAGGACTAGAACCAAGAAAAAAAAAAAGCCAAAAGTAGACTTTCAATCATTAACATCACCAGCCCAATCTGAGTCAGTGAAGCCAACAATGTGAGGAGCTCTTGATGTATAGTGAATGCCATAAAAAATGGTGCCCCAAATGTACCTCAAGATACATTTTGCAGCTTGCTAATGACTCTCATGAGGATCATGTGAGAATCAAGAGAAAAGTCCAATCACAAAGGAAAGATCACGATGTGAGTGTGTTAGGTACAACAAATTGCCAACCAACTGCCTGTATAAAGTGGGGTCTACTGAAGGATTAGTGCAAGTGGTAGACAAAACAACACCTTACTAAAATGGTTTGGTGGTAGGCTTGCAATCAAGCATGCTAAATCGATGGAGCATATCAAGAGCATACTTTTGCTAAAGTATGGAAATCTCGTCTAAAGACTGAATAACCTGTAGGCCCAAAAAATAGTGCAGAAGACCAAGATTTGTCATCTCAAACTACTCGATCAAAGCTCACTGAACACTTTCAATCATGGAGGATGAGCTACCTGTAATAATGACATCATCAACATATAGCACAAGTATCAAAACATCACCCTCATGACATTGAATGTACATTATGTGATTAGAATGACAACGTGTGAAGTGAGAAGCAAGCATAAAAGATTCCATCTTCTCATACCAAGCCTGAGGGGCTTGTTTGAGACCATACAATGATCGTCGAAGTCTGTAAACCAAAGAAGAGTCCTACACAAAACCCTGAGGCTGCTTCATATAGATCTCCTCATGTAGGTCCCCATGCAAGAAAGCGCTCTTCACATCCATCTAAAACACTGTCCATCCATGAGAAGCTGCAAGGGAGAGTACAAGGCGAGTAGAGTTCATCTTGGTGACATGAGAAAAATTCTTAGAGTAATCAATACCCTCCACCTAAGAAAACCCCTTTGCAACAAGACATGCCTTGTACTTATCAATCAAACCATCTGCAACATACTTGGTATGGTACACCCACTTGCACTGAACCAAATTTCTCCCTTTCGGAAGAGGACAAAGATCCCAAGTGTGAATCTTCATCAAAGAATAATACTCCTCATCCATGGCCCTATCCCACTCAAGGTGACCTGATGCCTCTAAAAACTTTCGAGGATCATCTGAAATGACATGACTCAAAAGACTAGTACTAGTTGTCTGAGCACAAGTACGAGTATCTGAAGGATCACCTGCTAAAGGTCCAGCTACCTCAACAATAACATAGGCCCACTTGGGAAAATGTTGAGTATCTAGTGGCGATGGAGATGGTGGGTCATCATCTGTATCATCCTTAGAAGATATGTAATCCTCAAGAGGTGAAGAGGAAGTAGTAAGCAATGAGGGAGAAGTTGGTGATGGAGGATCCATCTGAGGGTAGCGCTCATCAAACTAGACATCTCACCAAAACAAGACCTCTCTGGAATTAGGATCAAACAACCTATATGCCTTAACATCCTCATAGTAGCCAACACATATGAGTGGTCGAATCTTCCTCTCCATGGATTTCCTCTAAGCATCGGGAATAAATTCCCAAGCCTCACTACCAAAAACTCAAATGGTAAAAACATCAGGCTTGACATGAGTCCAAGCCTCCTCAGGAGTCATGTGCCACAATGCCTTATGAGGCATCCGATTCTGAATGTAATTGGGACAATTAACTACCTTAGCCCAAAAGGAAGCATCCATAGCTCGAGAGTATATCATACAATTGGCCATCTCCCATAAAGTTTTGCTCTTTCTCTCAACAACACCATTCTGCTGAGGGGTGTATGGAACTATAAACTGATGCTGTAAACTATGCTCAGTGCAAAAATATCTGAAAGCCTGATTAACATATTTCCCCCCATTATCGGTGTGTATCCTCCTAATAGAAAGTCTAGACTGCTTCTCCACAAATTTTTTAAAGATCTGAAATGAATCAAAGACATCAGACTTGTACTTCAAAAAATAAACCCATGTACACCTAAAGAAGTCATCTATAAATGTGAGCACATATCTAGCACCAGAAAAAGGAGTGGAAAAAGACATAAGATCCCAATGAACCAAATCCAAAGGTTCCTTAATTATCACATGAGGCTCTACCCGTAGGAAAAGGATCCCGGTGATGCTTGCCAAGAGCACATCCTTGACAAACACCATTAGTATAGGATATCTGTGGAAGCCCAATCACAAGTGCCTGTGTACTCATCTGTTGAAGATATATGTAATTGACATGGCCAAAACACTCATGCCAAAGCTTGATGACTATGTCTGCATGTGCTATAAGAGAGAAGCCTGAACTGATTGAACTCTCAAAGCCATCAAACCTATATAAGCGAGTCTCAGGATCTGCACTCCCAGTAGCAACAACCAAATCAAGATCATGAAGATCTCGAATAACCACGTCATGTGGTGAGAAATCTACTATCTTACCAGTGCCAGAATGGAAAATCTGATAAACAGAAAGGAGGTTTGTAGAAATGGTAGGAACCAAAAGAACATCCTGAAGACAACCACCATCCAAAGAAACAGTACTGGAAATTGTAACTGAAAGTTGTGCTGAGTTACCAACTGCAATCTGTGAAGTATCACTATGGGAAAGGGTTCTGACTATCTCCTATGAGTGATTCATATGGTGTGAAGCACCAGAGTCAACAATCTAGGTAGATCTTGAAAGAAGAACTCATGCAAAAAGAGCATGTCCTTTCCTTGTATAAGAGGAAGGAGGAGGAGGTGAGGTGATATGATGTTGTTGTATGGCTTCCTCTAAAGCCTCTAATTATTTCCAACACCTAGAAACTAGATGTCCTTCGTTCCCACAAAAGCTACAAGGATCACCTGAATACTTCTTAGTCTTGGAGGAAGACTCACCGGACTTTGAAGATTTTCCTTGTTTCGAATTGTACTTCGGTTTTGAATTTGACTTTGGAGGTGGCTTGGAGGAAGTCTCATTGCCAACTGAATCTTTCTTGGGCTTCGGTTTCTGCTTCTTCTTTCCTTTTGATATCTTAGCAACTAATGCCTGGTTCTTTGATCCTGTGAGAGAATCCAATTGTGTGAGCTTGGCTTGCTCTCGAGTCAACCGATCGCATAACACCTCAAAAGTAGGCATGGTAAATCGAGTTCCCAAAGCATCCATAGTGGAATGGAAGGTAGATGAGAATATCTGAAAGCTCCCATGAAGCTTTGACAAAATCAGGGAAATACACTCTGTATCAGTATTAACCTTACCACAACCCTATAGAAGAGATCTCTGTTGTTTTAATTTCATCAGAAAGTCCTCAATAGAGGGAAAAGAATTAGGTACAACTGAAGTCAACTCTACCTCAATCTGTAGTGCACGGAACTGATTGATGGTACCAAATAAATCATTGAACTTGGTCCACATTTCAAGAGGACTGTTACACCCATCAAGATGAAACAACAAGCTGTTTGAAACATGTAAGGAATTCAAACCCATAGCCTCATCCATCTTATTTCTATGCTACATAATCTCAAATGGCCATGTCAAAACTGGTTGAACTGCATCTAAATAGGACCACAACCCCATTGATCTAAGAAGATGCATCATGAATGCCTTCCATGTATGGTAGTTATGAGGTGTGAGAAGTTCAACAAAAGAAGACTTTTCGGCCATGTTTGGAGAGGTTTAATGAATGTTTAATGTGAAGAGTTTCTAGTTTTCTGAAGTAAATGACAGAAAGCAAGAAAAAAACTCCCCCCACAATGCAAGAAACCAAACCCCAGTAGTGATTTTTCAGTGAAAAAGCAGGAAAAAGCAAAAAAAGCTTCAGACTAAATATTGTGTACCTGGTAATTTTTCTAGAAAAAATAACAGATCTAAATAGAGCATGAGAAGAGCTTTCTGACGCCTATTCTTTTTCGAAAAATGGAGCAAAAATGACAAAGTTATGCCCCCCAGAGTGCAAAAAGCATCATCTGATTTTGAATATGAAAAAAGGCAACCAAACTGCAAAATTTTGGAAAAAATCCTACACCATAATGACGAGCTCGGAGCCAACTTTCCAATGCCTATTTTTGTTCAAAAATCTGAGTTAAAACAGCCAAGATACACCCGATTTCATGAAAAGGGTCAAAAAAGGATTGAAGAAAGGCCTTGGTGGCTCCTTGGCGGTGCTCTGGTGGAGGATGGGCAGTGGTCGGGTTGGCAGGTGGCGCAAGGTAGCACTCAGGTGGAGCGGCTGACTGGCGGTAGGCTGATGGTGAGCTAGGTGGCACTGCTGCCTTGAGCGGCGGGCAGGTGGCCACTTGGTGGCCACTTGGTGGCCGACGGTTGCAAGCGGCCCTGCTGCTTCTAAGCAATGGGCGAGTGGCTGCTGAGCGGCGAACCCTGTTTCAACTAGAGGCAGAATCTTTTCTGCATTTTTTTAAATTTTTTTCCTCAAAACTCATGTTGGGGAGGCCGTACGACCTCTCTAGCAAAAGTTTTTTGCCTCTCCGATCAACTTTATCCAAAATGGACAAATGAACAGTCATTTTTTGGGTTTTGGACCACTGCGGACTCAATGGTGAGGTCCGTTTGAGCCTAAAGTGCTCTGATCTATAAGGTGGGACCTAGATCAAGAGAAAAAATACTGAAACCCTCGAACCCAAGAAGCTCCAAAAATCTTCAAAAAACAAGAACAGGCAATAGTAGATCCGCACTCTGATACCATGTAGAAGTTGTCAAAAAAAACTTCAGAGTCCAAAAACACCTACATACAAAGAGACACCTATCACAGGGAAGAGAATGGAGAAAAAAGCAGAGAGGGTTTGAAGCTCTGTAATATGAAAGATGTATTAATAAAACAATAGAATTGAATTATTTACAAAGATCAATCCTTAAAAGGAGATCATGCAAAACCTAAAAGCTAGACATTTAATAATTAAAAGAATTATTAAATGTCACAAATATGCAACTAAAGTGAAATCTTAAGAAAGGAATAAAGGTAAATTAACATAATTAAGTTAAAACCTTTACTCTAACAAGAGTTACGATAGAAATCTCATGCCTCCACCGATTCAGAGAATCCGCCACTACGTTTTCCTTGCCCTAGATGTACTTAACCTCAAAATCATATTCACAAAGAAACTCCATCCATCTCCTATATCTAGCATTCAGGTTCGGTTGCATAAAGATATACTGCAGGTTGTGATGATTGCTATGAAGTTTGAACCGATGCCCTAATAAAAAGTGTCTCCATCTCACAAGGGCATGCACAATAATGGCTAACTCCAAATCATGCATGGGATAATTCAGCTCATGATCCTTGAGCTTGTGGGATTCAAATGCAATCACACGACCTTCTTGCATCAAAACGGCTCCTAGGCCATCCAAGGAAGCATCTATATATAATACGAATTCCCTAGTAGGATCAGGGACTACTAAGATCAGTGCACTGGTCAACTTTTCCTTAAGGGTCTGAAACACTAACTAACACTATTTTGACCAAACAAAATTTTTCCCTTTCCTCTGAAGGGTAGTGATGGGATGTGAAATCCTTGAAAAGTCCTCCATGAACCGCCGATAGTAACCCACCAAACCCATAAAACTATGAATCTCAGGAACATTCGTGGGTGCAGGCCAATCAATGATGGCTTGGATCTTTGAAGGATCCACAATGATGCCTTCACTAGAGATAACACGACCCAAGTATTTCACTTTTGTGTTGTAAAACTCACACTTAGCCAAATTAGTGTACAACTGGTTGTCTCTCAGGCACTGCAACACCTATCTCAAGTGTTCCTCATGGTCCTCCATAGTTTTCGAGTAGATCAGGATATCATTGAGGAACACTAGAATAAATCTATCCAAATACGTTTGGAAGACTCCATTCATCAGGCTCATGAAAATTGATGGTGCATTCGTCAACTTGAATGACATAACAGTGAATTCATAATACTTGTACCGAATGCAAAATGTTGTTTTGTGAATATCAGCTTTGGCTATCCACAATTGACAGTATCCCAACTTAAGGTCTATCTTTGAGAATACCTGAGCCCCTTTTATCTGGTCGAATAGATCATCAATTCTTGGCAAAGGGTATTGGTTCTTCATTGTCACCTTGTTTAGCTGCCTGTAGTCGATGCACAAATGAAGGGAATCGTCCTTCTTTACGAATATAATTGGTGCTCCCCATGGGGAAACACTAGGATGAATAAACGGTTTCGCTAAAAGCTCCTCTAACTACAAATGAATCTCTTGAAGCTCCTAAGTTGTCATTTGATATGGAGCTCGAGATATAGGCTCGGCCCCAGGTACAAGATCAATCCTAAAGTCAATGTCACGCTTAGGTGGCATCCCCAAAATTTCACTCGAAAAACATCTGTAAATTCCTTAAGGAGAGGATAGTCATCCAATGACACCTCTTGAATTTCTCCCAAATCCAAGTCATTGACTGACACATCAAACAACTAATAGCCCTGATAGAAACACCTCTTCAGTTGCATCGCATAAATCATCTGCAATGAGATGGGTCTCTGTATGCCGACGATCTCCACTTCATTTACTGAATCATCTACACATCGCATAGCCTTGCGACGACAATATATTATTGCTCGGTGAGCATTCAACCAATCCATACCCAAAACGACATCATAGGACCCAAGAGGTAGGATTTAAAGGTCCACAAAAGTCACCAACAACCCAATTTTCAAACCAAAACCTTGAACAAATGATTCAATTGCTACCTTTGCCCCGGAGGCCAATTCGACCTGCCACTTAATGCCTGGCCTTACTACCACCAGCCTACAACACTCTACTAATGAAGGGGAAATAAATGAATTTGATGCACCAGAATCAAAGAGAATAAAGATACTAGTGCCTTGTAACACACCTGAAGACTAAAGCATGGTGCCCTGATGATCCACCTGATGGTTGTCAACCATCGTAAAAACTTGATGAGATCTGCTTGCATTGCCCACCGTCGGCTAAGAAATGACTAGCCTCTAACTGAACCCTGAAGTCTTCTTTTAGGGGCATTGTCTAGCAATATGTCCCTATTGTCCGCAGGAGAAACAACCTGTACCATTTCCAAAACCTCTGCCACCCGATGGTGCATTTGATTGTTGAAAACTATTCTGACTGGGAGCTGACTATGAGCTCTGAGTGGGCTACTCAAAATGATTACACTAATTACATTGCCAACTCTGATTATTTCTGAACTGAGTTTTGCTGCTCTGTTTAGATTGGGAACTTTTGTGCTTAGGATGTGATTGTTGATTCTGTTGTCTTCCCTTAGAAGGTGCATGATGACTCCTAGAAGATCCTATAGCTTGAGGCTGCCCACCTCGAGAACTAGAACGAAAAGTAGGTTCATTGCAAATTTGCACACCTGTGTGACCTCCCCATGCCATTTCCAAATTTTCCTCTACCAAACGAGCCTTCTCAATGGCTACCTCCATGGTCTTTGGCTCAAAGACCTAGACTCCTCCACTGATTCAGGCGTTCAAGCCCCTAACAAAATGTTGTACTAGCATGGCCTCATCATTACCAATTCTTGCATATTGTTTCAGCTCAAAGAATCGGCGCTTGAACTGCTCAACGAAAATTTCCATTTGTCTTAACTCATGAAACTCATCTACTCGGTATTCTCTCCAATGATTGGAGAGGAAACAGGCCCTAAATCTCTCGAAAAACAATTCCCAAGTCACCATGTTGATGTCTAAGTGTAGTTTCTACTCTTCTAGTCACCACCACGTAGATGCAAAACCTCTGAGGTGCATAATGGCACACCTAGCCCGAGTATTTCTGCCACAAGGATGCATCACAAAGTAGTGATCCAAGTCTATTAACCAAGTTTCCACCTCAAGTCCTCCGCCAAAACCATCAAAAGTGGGAGGATGAGCTCTCAATAGATCCCTCATGTGACTAGCCAGTACATCCTACTCTGTTGACAATTCCTTTCACCTTGGAGACCTCTCTCTTTCTCTCTACCCACAACTCCTCCTCTAGCCTAGGACCTAAATGGCCAGGAATCTCCTCAATAAGGTGTCACAACTGCCCTCCTTCCTGACTCGGCTACTTTGGGTTCTGCCCTCCGCCTCCCGGATTGTTTTGGGAACTCTAATGTTCCTCACTTTCTAATTCATGGGAGATCAAGGAAGATGAACTTTGGAGGTTGGCTTCACGGCCACCACCTTGGCCTCTTCCATGACCATGACCTCTACCCGGAGGTATGTTCCTACGTGACATTAAAGAGGAACATGTGAGTTCAAGAGTTAAGCACAAAGGTTAACCTAGTGGTCACATTTAACCTAGAGTAACTAGAGTTGTAAACCTTGCTCTGATACCAATGTTGTAACGCCCCACCTTGCAAACCCCAAAGGACAACATAAACAAAAAATTACAACATAATTTTTTTTTGAAAACAAAACATTTCATACAATGAATATGTACATGCATTACAAGTACAACAATTATGTATTTACTAAGTCATCCACGTCCTCTGGGGTACATAGAATGATCGTTACGAAATGAAATTTTATATCAAACGAAAGCGATTAAACAACCAAGATTACATAATGATATCATATAATCATTCATGAGGCAAAGAGATGAAAATATATACATCATTGATTATATTTTGATTCATAATTTGACATTACAATTATGGAGCATATTTCCACATATAAATGCACCAAGGATACAATGTTACATTACATAAAGCTTCCCTTATATCAACGGGAAGCATTCATCAAGTACAAGAATAATACATCAAGGAAGAATAATGTGCAAAGTGTGGAATCATTTTCAATCAAGTGAAGCTCTAGAACTCTGTGTCTGCTTCTGTATCATGAACACAACTTGGGAACCCAATGGGGTGCATAGTATGTTCCACGTGACTGCGTGGACCCAAAGGTCCACCCCCCGTGCTAGGAGATGTCAAGAAAGGATCCACATACAAACATGGAAAGTAGACAAGGCTAACATCAACACTGACATAAACCAACATCAAACAAGTACATCAATGCTTCCAGAGGCTACCAAACAAAGGAAAGTAAACCGGTACTATGGGAGAGTGTCATCGCATGGCTTTACATGGATTATCCAGACAACCTATCACAAAGTGCCACCTCCATCTATGGTTATCCTGATTGCCTATCTCAAGGCGCTACTCTGTAAGGTGACTCATGCGAGATCTCTTACCTTTCGTGAGGACAAGGCAGTGATCTTACCGACCAAGTCTTCTCACTCCATCCTTAGCCTGAGAAAGCACTAACGGTATGGGTGAGGCACATAATTAATCTTGATTAAATGTTAACTACCCAAACCCACTAGTTCATTAATTACATCATCAGTTGTTTAGGAAACTATTACATGGGTTACCCTAGCATCTCCTTTGTGCGCTGACCCCCATGAAGAGCCACACTCCCAAATAGTTTTCGAAATAAGTCTCACAACCACTAGTGGTGTACCAAACATAAAAGCCACAAAATGAGAGCACGTGCGAGGCATGAACCATCTCGCTCATAGTCATAACCAAAGGCAAGGGAGTTCATGGAACAAGGTAGACCCACAAGAGCTCAAGAAAAAGAATACGATCAATGGAACACAAAGGTCTAATCATGAGAAAATGGAACACACAACAGGTTTCCCCTTTGCCTCTAGAAGCCTAACAACCTACACTCAAAACTTATCAAAAGGTTTATGAAAAGGTAGTGACTTAAACATTTACAGGTTCCCAACTCATCCAAAACATGTCTATACATAAAGATCACCTCAATAATGAAATAAAACAAGAGGAAAATATGATCAAACAAGGAACTACTAGCATTCATAAGAAATCAATTGCAAAAAGCACTCAGAATGTAAACAAAATAACTATCTAAACATGTTCAAAGATGACTATAAATACCCATTCATTTAAACGTGATCATAATCCAGTCTTATTAAAGATAATGCAATAAATAATTAAATAATCCACTATAATTAAAACCATTCCCATCATAATATCTTTTAAATAAATAAGCACTCTGAAAACCTATAGTATGTATACCACCAAATTTCTCTTGATTTTAAAATTTCTAGCCTTTGTTTACTTCAAAATGATTTAAATTTAAAAATATAACCTATATATATTTGTTACTTTAAAATAAAAAATTAAATTCAAATGTAACATGTTTGTTTACTACAAATAAATTTAATAAAAAATATAACCTTTACACAAATCACAAATCCGATAGTAAAGAAATTTTGTAAATAAATTTAACTTTAACTAACTTGTAGTTAAATCTAATTTTGAATGTACTTTGAAAATAAATCTAATTTAAATGTATTAGGAAATAAATCTATGAAAATAAATTTAAATGTATTAGAAAATAAATCTGATTCTGAAAATAAATCAATTTTGAAATGTACCTCAAGAGTAAACACAATACTTATTTACGTTTTAACATTTCGCTTATAAAAGATCATTAAAATATCTAGCTTGTACAATTGTTTATACATCAAAATAATTTAAATTTAAAAATATAACTTATATATATTTGTTACTTTAAAATAATAAATTAAGTTCGAATGTGACATGTTTGTTTATTGCAAATAAATTTAATCAAAAATATAACCTTTAGGCAAATCACAAATCTAATAGTAAATGAATTTCATAAATAAATTTAACTTTAACCAACTTCTTGTTAAATCTAATTTTGAATGTACTTTAAAAATAAATCTAACTTAAATGTATTAAGAAATAATTTTTATTTTAAATGTGTTTTGAAAATAAACCTAATTTGAAATAACTAGAAATTAAATCTAATTTTTACTTTTAAATGCATTTGAAAATAATTTTGAATGCACTTGAATAAAAACAAAATTTATATACAATTTGAAAATATATATATATTTTTTTTATCCTTACCAACATCCATTGATTATATATATATAAACTTTTTCGAAACTTGATTTTTCCAGAATTCCATTACTTTTAAATACTAAGATCACTAAATAAAAATTATCAATAAAATAAAACCATATTCCTTACTATTTCTATAATAATCAATAATGAAGAGAAAAGCACAATCAATGTGACAAGTTCAAAGAATAGTTAAATCATCAATATATAACTCCTCCATTAGAAAATACCGCTAACTAATAAATCTTACTTCAATTCACATGAGACTTAATATTAATTCTCGATTATTTGCCTACAAATCACTTAAATTCTCTAAATGTATTCTTTCTTTATAAGCAATATATGTCAATAAAAGAAAATTAAATGTAATTTACTATTTTCTTGTAAACTTAATTTAATTTATTTAAATTCTAAGAACTTGTGAATAAAGTGAATATCACGGTTATTTTATTCTAATTCTATGAACTTGTGAATAAAGTGAATATCATGGTTGTTTTATTCTAATTCTATGAACTTGTGAATAAAGTGAATATCATGGTTATTTTACTAATAACATAATAATAATGATTTTTTTTTTAATTGTATTTTCAAGTGTAGCACAATGATAGATTGCCAACAAAAACAGGGCTATTCAAGTCTTAAAACTCCCTATTAAATTCAAGTGCAACGGCTAAGACTGGTGAACAATGGAATTAGGGAGATTATTTATCCTCCACAACCTTCTATTTTAGGGCTAATATTTTATTACATCCCTCTATAAAATAATTTAAAATTTATCAAATAATTTAAATTTAAACTGTAAACTTTGTGGATTATCAATCCACTTTATTTTAAATTAAGATAACCATCATTTATAAATGCAAATTTGTGTTTCATTTGCATTTCATTATAATTATAATCTGTACATTAATTTAATATTTTAATTATTAAGATTCCCTTAAAACATTAATAATTTAATTTATTACTATGATTAAATCCAATTATCAATAATGATACGCATCCAAATTAAATTATAAACACATCAAGATTTACGAATTGAAATGATCAACATGAAACAACCCAATATCATAACATGACAAAATACTGATGAACGACATCGTTAAACATTAACAGGATGACAAACATAGACAGGGACACTTTCTTTTCAAATTTGTTTTAACCTTCATACCTATTGGAAATTTATGAGGCTCGCCCTGTCTTTCCAGTGCAAGTGGAATCAAGGCTTGGGTACTTGCAAGCCTGCATAAAAACACAAGTGTCAAAACAATATATATATGTCTAATGCCATACACACCATGAGAGAGAATTGCAATGTGGCAGGGTGCTCATGGATGAGCGATGCAACACCGTCCCTCTCACCCAAACCTCAAGCAATAGCACAATCATCATAAATATCATGAAATGAGTATTAAACAATTTACATAACCACACAATATTGCAAAATTAGGTAAAGATGAACACCATGGATCATTATATCATCAACATCGTAAAACAATATCATGTACATCCAAGCAAAACACATAAGTCAAACAGGTGAAATAATCACCAACTTAATCATGAGTATGAAACAAACATAACAATATCCACACAATATCATAATAGAATAGTATCACAAGAGGCACTACACAACTTCTTTTGAACTCTCTTAATGAGATGGTTCCAATAATTATTTTCCAACTTTGTAGATATCAGAGGTAGCCCAAGGTAGGTAGTAGGTAAGACAACTTCCTGACATCCCAAGATTCTGACCACCCTTTCCTTCACTAATTGGTCCTCATTGAAGAAGTATATCTTTCTTTTTTCATAGTTAATATGTTGGCCAAAAATAGTGGCATAGTCATTTAGAATAGATTTCCAAAGGTTGGCTTCACCAAACAAGATGGTGTCATCAACAAATTGTTGGTGAGAGCCAGTTTGAAGAGAGGAAGCAGTTTAACTCCTTTGAGGGCTTTAGAGTCAATTAGCTTTGGATGTTCCTTCCTAGGACCTCAACAACTATTATGAAAAAAGATGGGGGGGGGGGGGGGTCACCTTGCCTTAGGCCATGACCACAAGAGAAATAACCTTGCAAGACACCATTGACCATAACCGAAAACACTGGGGAGGTAACACAAGTAGCGAGAAAATTTAGGAATCTACCCTAAAACCCAAATTTCCTAAGAACAAAAAAGAGAAACGTCCAAGAGACTCTATCATAAGCCTTAGAGATATTAATTTTGAAGGCCGTCCCAGGGTTTTTATTGAGGTCCATAGAGTGAAGGATTTCATGGGTTGAGATAACAACATCAAGAATTTTTCTACCATGGACAAAACCTTTTTGGTTCGGGGCAATCATTTTGCATAAAATAGCTTTAAGTCTAAACATGCAAGGATCTTAGAGAAAATTTTATAGATTGTATTACAACGACTAATGGGTCTATAATCCTTAATAGAAGAGGCATCATCATTCTTAAGGATAAGAGCAGTAAAGGTGGTATTTAATTGGTTTAGGAGCCTGCCTCACCTGAAGAAATCTCTAGCAGCATTGAATAAGTCAGATTTAACAATATCCCAATAATTCTAAAAAAATGCAGGAGGGAACCCATCAGGACCAGGGGCTTTATAGGCCCCAAAGGAGAAAACAACCAGTTTAACTTCTTCCATTGAAACAACATTAATCATACTCTTTAAGTCTTGTTCAAATATAAGTTTAGGGATCACTTCAAGGAAATCATCATGTACCTAATTAGCATTACCTTGGGCATTCTAGAAGGAGGAGAAGAAGTTAACAACTTCCTTAGCAATTTATTTTTCTATCGAGACCATGATACCATCTTCTTTCTTGAGCGATCTAATCATGTTCCTACTTATGTGTTTCAGGGTAGATTGGTGGAAGAATTTAGTGTTGCGGTCACCTTCAGTAAGCCATTGAACCCAAGACTTTTGTTTCCAAAAGATATCCTCCTTATTGACCTTAAACCATTAAGATCTAAGGTCGCGTTCCTTTATTCATATCTCTTCATCCACAAAGGCAACTTCCATTTTATCCTGAACTTCCTTTAGGTTGTTTCCCAATGATTTATTAATCTTGAAGATATTACCAAAGGTAATTATATAGGAGTGAATTTGCACCCCTTATGCATATTTCCCCTTTACACATCCTCACCTTAGAAAACCAAATCCAAAGGAAAAATTCCACATAAGCCCACTGCCTTCGTTCCACTTGGCGTCTGTTCTTTGTTTTGGAAAAGGAATAACTTTTGGGGACCCTCGCATGGCATGTAGATGGCTGCACGACACACTTACATCCTTGACAAATTCCCATGGTTGGAACCTGAAGAAGCGTTACACTTCCCATTAGAGGTCGATTTGTAACGCCCTCTTTGACCAACCGACCCGAATATGGTCATTTAAGCTGCACTTTTGTTCTCAAGCAGAGAGCAACTTGAGACAGTGTTGACCTCAAAAATTGACTCGCCTAGCCCCATTTTGAGTCTCAGGTTTGCAGAGTGATCGAAGGACCTTATAGTCCTCATCATTCTTGTCCTACGTTTCCTACCACTCCTTTAAGCTGAAGTAAGTTAGGGAAGCCTTCTGCTCTCAACCCTCTATGACCGAGGGCCTTGACGTGGTTGGTCCCCGTCTCTTATATTTTTGGTGAACCCGACATGAACCAACATCTGCTCATTTGTTGGTGTTTAAGCTTTTCCCTTGTACCCTATGATCATTGTACCTCTGAGTGTTGTGAAGGTTTATGAGCATCACAACCTAGTCTATGACCTCTAGGTATATTGTTAGGAGAAGTGTACGACACCTTCCGATGGAGAAGACGAAGTTCACTTCTAGTTTCTCTACAGGTCTATTCTTCGGTCCTGCAGTTGGCCTTGCTACTTAGGAGCAGGTGTCTTGGGGCGAGTCAAGATTCGTTGATGAAACTTGTCGCATCTCTACTCCTCCCATGTCTCCCACATCATCATCCATAGATGAGTATGAAGTTGTCCATATCCCTTTTCATTATGTCACTAGCCTTAGCAAAGGGTTGGGTGCTTTGAAGAATCACCTGGAGAAAAACCCGAGGCTGGCTAGGGCCGCAAAGGGATGGAGATTCCTAAATTCGAGAAATAAGGCGGCAAACGGGACCAACAAATGCATGTGTTCTCCTTTAATGCCTTATGTACAAACTTCTTCCATCATGATGCGTTGATGGAAAAACTATTCCCTAGATCTCTCAAGGATACAACACTCGATTAGTACTGTTCTTTGCCTGATAATTCCATCTTCACATTTGATCAGTTTCTGAACTAGTTTCTATGATAGTTCCAAGCCAACATTGGACCTAAGATGACCTTCTTTGATCTTGTCCGATGTAAGAAAGGAGATAATGAGAAGATTACCAGTTTTATAGTGTGATATCAAATGCTCTTTTCACAAATCTCATACCTGTTACCTAATTCCGATGTGCAGAAGGTATTCATAGGGAATTTATAGAGGCCTTTGCAAGAGAAGTTTTCCCTTATGAAATACCCTTCTTTCACGCATTTGTGTGCAACCCTATGGGAGTATCAACATATGATGGTTTAGTTTGGGGGACCTTCCTCGTGCTCCCATCCTGAAGGGAAATCCATTGTGTCGATCTCTGGAAAAGGAAAGGTTATTGTGAATATAGTATCCGATGTGGATGAAATTGGCCTCAGACGTAACCGAAAGTTCACAAAATTATCAAAATCTTATTCCTCCCTCTTGAAAAAGTTGTTGAAGGATAAGATCATAACATTGCCAAACCCTAAACCTATTAAGGAACCTTACCCTAGCTGGTATGAAGTGAATACCTATTGTTAATACCATCAAGTTAACAGACATTATACTAAACTTTGCATGCGCCTGCTTCATGAGATATAGGATCGCATCGAGGAAAGTACTATTCACCTCAATGGAAGCAAATAAAATACAAACAAATCGGTTGAAAAAGCTAATAGTGAATTATTGATATATAGGACCCATTTTTGTCACATTCTGCTTACATGATTATTGATCCCTCTGATTCTATTACTCGACCTGAAGCATATGTTAACATGGTTACTATTTCTCCTCCTCATCCTGCGATCAGTTTGCTAGATGCAACATTCACCTCGCATGAGTTACCGATGAACAACAAACCTTCCCCGCTTTACATTCCCGCTCACCTCAATGGCAACATTGTGACATGAGTGTTAGTTGACCCCACGAGTAGAGTGAATGTCATCATGAAATATAATTTATTCTTGAACTCCCTACAAAGGGAGGAATATGAAAAAACAAAGTCGATCATTCGTACGCATGATGGCCTTGCTCTTGAACCATATGGATTGATAACTCTATCTGTCCTAGTTGGTCCTAGGAACATTCGTAGACATGGCTTTTGATGTTATTACTAAGTCAGATCTATTCAAGGTGAAGCTAGGAATACCTTGGTTAGCTTCCATGAATTGGATCGCCTCTGTTATTCATAAATGTTTAAAGTTATCCCATGAAGATGATGTGCATGTGGTGCATGATACTGGCTATTAGCCCTTGGTATCTCATGGGGGATATTCATTGGATCACCTTTGGCCTGCCCTAATTGGTCTGCTTCCTCCAAGAATGGACCTACTTTACAAGAATTACGTAAAGTATAAAACTGGGGGCAAGGGACAGCCGAAGCTGAACCTTCCTGTAGTACAACAACCAGCTGCCTCCTTTTCCTGAAAGGGAAAGGAGAAGCTTGTCCCTTCTCGGGCTTCCTTGTCCGCCCCCTTTCTTGGGAGGAGTATTGGATGAGTAAGCCTGGTATCCATCCATTGAGTCTGATGGTTCCTACTTGGCGAAGACCCAAGATCAGGATATTAGATCTTCCTACTAAACCCCCTGGACCTTGGTACTACTTGTACAAAAAGCTGAAAGCCCCCTATGGGGAATCCTCTATGTCCCAGCCTTCGCACCCTCCTACACTTCAGCTCCTAAAGCAGTGAATGGGAAAAGGCCCATTGTCGAGGCATTAGAGCCGACTACCCCAACTATTTATGAACTTTCTCCTCCTGCTCCTATTTAGGAGTTTGTCCCTTCGTTGGAAACAACTTTGGAGGGCACTCCCATGGCTAAGCAGGAGCCTTCTATTCCTTCACAACCTTTGACCTCTAGTTCAAAGAGTTGCAGAAACTACCTTGCACACGAGTACAAGAACCCAAAAGGCTCTCTTGGCTGAGTAGGTCGCCTTATAAAGGAAGGAAGAGGAGATGATTGCCCCTGTATCAAGACCTCCTGCTGCGTCCTTCTCTCTCCTCCCCCCTGCTTCCATTCAAACCAGCTCTGTATCGCTTCTGACTTCTACTACGAGTGCAAATACGCCTGACCCCAAAAAGGTGCAGGTGTTCATCACTCCTTTGGTGGAGCCACCTTTGTTGACATCCATTCCAAATGTCCCACCTTTCTCAAAGCCCATAGATATGACTAACACCTCAGTCGTATCTACTATGGTTCTTTCCTCCTCTTCCTTTTCCCTTCTTGCCTCATCTATGGGAAGTTCACCTCTCTTGATGAAGCAATGGAGGACGTGGGAGGATCCCACCTTCTCTGAAAGGTGGCCTCGTGCTAGCTTGTTCTATCTTGGTAATGGAACTAGTCCTGGCTTGTCCTGAGTTCGCCACCACTCTCGAATCACTCGGTGAGCTTAGCGGTGAACCTCAGGCATAGTCTCCACTGTCCATCGAGGTGAAACATGGCACTCCTGTTAAGTGCATGTTTAACTCGGTGGATGAATTTTTGACCTTGTTAGTGATGTTTGTGAAGTCATTGAGCTTAGATCCATAAGAGCTGAGTGAAGGAGACCTTATGGGTCCTTCCTCCTTAGCCCTTGTTGTGGGAGGGTTGGAAGCTCCTCCCCTTAACATTCCACCACTGTAGGCTCATCCTCCTTCCCCCTATGATGATCTAGAGTGGGAAGTAGATGACCTCTTGGTCGATCAGTGTTAGGGGGAGGCCTCTTCTTTATCTTTAGATTGGATGTGTGTGTGTTGTGATGTGTTCCCCCACAATCATGTTGTGTGTCTGGATGACCCTTGTCACCCCTGTTGGTGCTTGGATACAGGCGAGAGGTTTTTGTTGTAAACCTTCTTCTATTTGTATCATCATTCTTCCTTGTTTTTGATTGAATTTCAACAAATTGGGGACAATGCAAAGCATTGGGGGATTTAGGCTTCCCTTCCATATTGACCCAATTTTTTATTTTTACTTTGTCTTCTCATGCATTCTTCACATGGCCTGATATAGTAGGGGGTTGATGATAGTTCATTTATATACTATTATTATACTTATATATATTTATGAGCAGTTCTGGCACGAAATATCAGGCTACCCCTATGCCCTTTGTTCATGTTCCCTTTCCTTTTTGACTTTTCCTTTATCCTTCTCTCTTCTTTGCTTGAGTTGTCTGTCTTATGTGTGACAACACCATCCTCTACATCACTTTGATCTTCAGAAAATGCATTCGTTGCCAACGAACATTTTCTCAAGAATATTCACACGCTTTTCTGTAATAATTACATTCTCAACTTGAAACCCTAATGGAACATGGTTCCTTCATCATGGGTTCGTAAAGAAAGAACTTGAGAACCTTCCTCCAAAGTGGGAACAACTTTGATCTTCCCCTCACGTGGGGGCATATTCTTCCTTTCAAATTCCTTGATGATGAATCGATTCGAGAAAGAAAACACCAGCTTTCGAACATCGCGTCCCTTGAGTGGACCCCTTTTTGTCTTGAAGGGTTCTTGAGGGACCCTCTTTTGAAAGTTTCTCCTTTGAATAAAATCATTTGTGTCTAGCTTGGGGGAAGCCTAACTAGACCTTGCTTTTCAAATAGTTCATCCCTTGAGTGGACTCCTCCTCCTTTTGAAGGGTTCTCAAGGGACCCCTTTGAAAGTCTTCCAACTTGTTGATGGTCTGTGTGACTATCTGCTTACTTGCCTATGTGGCCACTTCCTAACATGTTCTATCTGTGGGTAAACATGTCGCTTTACGGATGTGCCCATGAAGCTACCTTTTGACTCTGCGAAGTTTTCTTTTTTAGGTTTCCTTCATGCGAGAGATCTTGGATGACACCTTCCTTCTAGGTCTACAGCCCTGTAAGACACTTACTTTGGGATTCCTTCATGCGAGAGATCTTGGGGGTTGCCTCATTGTAGGTCTGCAGGCCTGTAAGGCGCTTTCTTTCTTCAGCTTCAAAGTTTTGCAGAGCTATGAAGTCCTTTGCTTGTCTTGCACTCTCGGATTTTCTAGATCACAATCTACTTCCTCGACGGTTTAGGTATACATTTTTAACTCTACTACTTCTCTGATCTACTTTACCAAAGCACTCATCAATATTTGTTCTCGCTAAAGTGGGGGAAAAATGTATAGGAGCAAATTTGCACCCCTTATGCAAATTCCCCCTTTACACATCCTCACCTGAGAAAACCAAATTCGAAGGAAAAATTCCACATAAGCCCGTTGCCTTCATTCCACTTGGTGTCTATTCTACAGTGATCCCACAATAGTGGTTTACAATTTTTGGCCAAACTGGACACTGAAATTATTATTTTTAACTAAATCTTCACAATCGAGAACCTATAGCGGCTAAACCATGAGGAATTTGAAGATGATGCAAACTACAGTCTCATCACATCTTGTCTGTAGATTCTAAAAATATTTTTTTCAAAATTTTTGGAATCAAATTGCACTTCCTTTTCCATCTCCCACAAAAATTGGTTTTTTTCATAAAACAACATTTTTAAGGAGTGGCGCTCATTGTATACAACATAATTTTTTTTGTATGAAGGATAAAATTATAATTTTTTAAAATTTATATTTGTAACTATGATATCTAGCACTTTCATTTGGTTTTATAGTGTTTTATTGAATATTTTTTCCTTAATCAAGTTTTGAAATCAAACCAATTACAATTTAGATGTAGGCAGATCGTATACAGCATAACTTTATCTGTATGTATTGAAATTCAATTTTTTTTAATGGATCAAGGACATCAATACCCAACCCGAACATATTTTTCAAAATTTATTTTGATAATTTGCTATTTTTCCACATGTGCATAATAGAGAGTTTGATTTTCAATAAAAAGCCTATGTTTAATAAAACTAAAAAAACACATACATAATAAAACCAAAAGATATTAAAATTATATTCGTTGGATAGATTGTTCCAAGGACTACAATCTTCCAGTTGGTTTTGGAAGTCTCCTCCATTTTCATCCTCAACTCGAGCTTTGAAGGGCAAAAATTTGGAGTCTTTTTGTGTCGGAGGGTGGGAAGGTGGGAAAAGGGGGTTTGAGCGAACCTTCGGGGTTCACTCGAACCCTAGTTTGCTTGAACCAGGGTTCGAGTGAACCCCCTTTTCATAATGGGAAACATGGGTTCCCACATGCAAAGGGGTTCGTTCGAACCCCTCAAAATGATTTTTTTTGCATGGGTGAGTTTTTTGGAAGTTTTCCTTCCTCACTCGAATTGTAAACCACTTTTGTGGGTTCACCCCTGTGTCTCGACAGAGGAATAACTATTGGGTATGCTTATGTGGTGCACAGACGTCCACATGATGCACTTACATCCCTGGCAGATTCCTGTGGCTGGAGCCTGCAGAGGTGTTACAGTTCCCATTGGAGGTCAATTTGTAATGTCCTCTTTGACGAACCAACCCAAATATGGCCATTTTCCTTCATCTCTACTTCAAATTCATCCCTTTTTCATTCAAGGGGATCTCTCTTAGCAATTGATACCTCTCCAAGAAATCTTCTAAGCATTCCACATAGCCTTTTCTTGCGTTCATCACTTTCAAGCAACACTTTGCACTCCATAGCAGCAACATCAAAACTCCATCAACTCCGTAGAGCAAGTGTGGAACAAACACCATTGCAGCAAAGGCTTGAGTCCTCTCATTTTCTCTCCCATTGGCTAGTGAGCTCTTGGTGGAGGTGGTAAGCTTTCTACTCCTCTCCTCTACGGTTTGGTTGGGTAGCATAACTCTGTTTAGTAGTGATTTTGTGTTCCTTCCTTCATTTCCTGCTTTATCACACTTTTCTCCATTATTGTTATCTTGGCTATCCATGGAGGTGGAAACACAAAAACAAGGGTCTAACTAAGGCAGACCCCTATACAGCCCCCCAACAATTTTCCTCTCTCTTGTGTGTAGATGGAAGCATTCTTGGAGCTAACTGGCGAACGAGCACTTTTGTGAGAGCATTCTTGCCATCCTCACTGTTATGTATCTGCTTTATCATATTCGTGCGTACCTTCTCTATGTCATAGTGTTATTTTGGCCTTTCGAAAGCAGCTAGCTAGGTTGTTAGTTTGTTTTCCTATGTTTAATCTTGTCTCTTTAGTCCTCTGGTTGTATAGACACAAGTACACCTAAGAGATGCCAGTGGGTTGTGTTGTCATCCCAGAGTCGTGCTTTTGTCCTTGAGCAAAGAGCTGCCTGAGACACAGTTTTGACCTCAAAAACCAACTCGCCTAGCCCCATTTTGAGTCTCAGGTCTGCAGAGTGATCGAAGGACCTTATAGTCCTCATCATTCTCGTCCTGCATTTCCTAACACTCCTTTAAGCTAAAGTAAGTTAGGGCAGCTTTCTTCTCTTGGCCCTCCATGACCTGGGGCCTTGACATGGTTGGTCCCCCTCTCTTACACAGTTTATGTAGCTTAGAATTTATCTTATAAAGTTCCTTGGGTTATCAATCTATTTCAAATTTCTAACAAACTATTCTTATAAAATTCAACCTAGAAAAAAGATAATATGTTTTAATGTAATCAATACCTAGTTTTTGTGAGAATCCATTTGTAACTAATCTTTCTTTATGCCTTTAAGTAGATGCATCATATTTGTATTTGGTTTTGTAGATCCATTTTAGCCCAATAACATTTTTCTTGGGTGGAAGATCAACTAGTTCCCAAATTTTATTATTTTTAATGGAAATAATTTCCTCAATTGTGGATTTAGTCCATACTTCTTATTTCACTACACCTTTAAATTTTCTTTCTTCAACTTAAATATATGGGATAGAAAATTTAAATTTATAGATAAATAAAGACTATTAGTGCTTTTATAGATTTGTTTAAGGATTTTTAACTTCCATGGAGGAGGACTTTGGCTCAAAGAAGGACTAGATGGAGAAGATGGTGAGCTTGGTGAAGGTGATGCAATAGGATTTGAGATACTACTTATGCCAAGAGAGGAATATGGAACAAATTGTTCCAAATAAATAACTATTTTTCTTTCCTTATTAAAATTTATATTCCATTGTCAAGCTTTATTTCTGGCGAAAATAACATTTGTATTAACAATTAACCTCCCACTCACTAGATTATAGAATAGGTAATTTTATTTGTCTACTCATTCTAGATAGGTGCTAAAAACATACTTTTCACTCTTATCATAATTTTTTTGTCTTTTCTATTTAGTTATAAAACCATAAATAATACATCAAAAAATACTAAGATGTGCTACACCAAGTTTTCTACCACAACATTCCCCATAAAGTGTCATATTTTTAACACTTTTTTTGATCACATATTTAACAAATAGATAGATGTACCAATGACATTAAAACCTCAAAAATTATTTGGTAGATGTTTGGCCTTAATCATGCTTCTAGCCATCTCCACAATAGTGCAATTTGTTCATTCAACAAGTCCATTTTGCTAAGGAGTGTAGCTAGAATTCAATTACCTCTTAATTCCATTTTTTTTGTTAAAAATATTAAAATTCATTAGATTTTAATTCTCGCTATCTATCTATCTATCTAAATGTAGGATTTTGATAAGAACCAATTATTTATTTCTCCATGCTAGTCTAAAATTTCTAAAATTTGGTTAATATTTCTAATTTTTCTTTGACAAATTAAGCCTTCATATTTCTACTAAATTCATCCACATAAATGAGAAAGTATATTTTTTATCGAGAGACAAATTTTGTGACAAATTTTGCATTGGACCATAAATATCAATATGGGAAAATTCAAGTGGTACTTTTTCTCTCCAAGTTCTTCTTATTGAGAAGGAATGATGATGTTGTTTTCTTACAATGCAACCTTCACAACCCTAATCACCCTGTGACTTAAATAGCAATTCTCTCACCATTTTCTTCTAAGAAAATGATTTCATTCATCTAAAATTTAAATTCCCATATCTTATATTCTACAATCAAGAATTATCCCTATAATCTATATATTAATAACTTGAGTTTCAATATATGCAAGTATCAAAGGGAATATCCTATTTTATAGCCTTCCAACCTTCACCACTTAATGTGATTGCTTTTATCTTATCATAAATAACACATTCATAATTTTCAAAATATTATAGAATATCCCTTTTCAATGAGCTGCCCTATGCTCAAAAAAGTGTGTTAACCTACACAAGTACAATACATCATGAATTCCCTTTTTTTACCTTATTTTGTTTTGATTGCAATTGTCTCCTTCCTATGAATCCAACTTTTTTGTCTTCACCAAGCTACACTTGATTTTTAATTAACTCATCCATATTTATAAAATTACTTTTGTTCCCTATCATGTGACTATTACAACCACTCTTAAGAAACCATACATTTTCTAAATTTTCCATTTTAGCATTGCATGAAAAAATAATATTTTTTTGTGTTCTTTTTCTTTTCCTTTTAGCATTTTTGTTACTTTTCCAATGCTCATGTTCATAATAGTTTTTTTTTAGTAATATCATTGTACATGTAATTTTTCATAGTTTTTGATTGCCCCTCTCATAACCTCTACTTAATCCATTGCTAGTTCCTCTATTAAAATTGCTATTTTATCCTCTTCCTCTAAACTTTCTTGTACCTTATAGGATGCCTCTTCTAATTCTTTTCCCTTACTTTTTGAGATAGTTATCTCTATTTGAAATGCATGTTCAATTGAATTTTTAATATAATTTTTCATTCTTTGCTTAAATGGTTTTGAACATAACACATAATGTCATTTATAAACAAGATGATTAAATCTTTTGACTCATCAATGACCACTACAATAGAATCAAATTAAGGGGGGGCACACCTTAGAATATTTTCCATAATCTTTTGATTAGGTGGATTTTCTTGATTAAAAAAATTAATCAAGTAAGGAACTTTGCATAGGTTCATATTCTATCATAAAATATATTTTCAAAATGTCTTTGGGGCATCTGAAATTTTTCTTTTCACTTTCTTAATTCCTTGACATGTATTTTGTAATAAATTCTAGAATTGTTTTGATTTTATAATTGTAGCTTTATTCATGATAAAATTGATTTATGTATAGCCTATGAGATGAAGAACACGCCTTTTGAATATTTTTCTTATTTTCCCTTAACTAGTCTCTCTATTCTTGACTTAGAGTTTCGAGAGCTTGATCATTTGTGAACTCTGTATAACCATTTTCTAATAATTCCAAAAAATCTTGTGAAACAAAAAGAGTTTTCATTTATACATTCTACAATTCATGATTTTCGCTTTTCAATAAAGGTATTTGAGGCTAGAATATAATGATTTTGATGATAATGTTTAAAGACAAGTAGTGACCAAACGGCTAGACTGTGTGGTTGACTGTCCTTGTTTGCAGCATCTAAATTACAAGCTTGTCCCGTCTCATTTCACTTTTCCTACTCTTTGGCCTTTGTTTCTCTTGCTATTCCAACCGAATTCCTTGTTGCATTGACGAGATAAGATTTCTGGTCACCTTTTGTCGCCCTCAATATGCTATTATTGCAAAAACTTGCAGCTTTGTTCAATATTAATACAATTTATTTAAAAAGTGCTGGAGAGTTGAACATACCATGGCCGTGGCGTTAAGCACCAAGCACTCTCACTTTTTAAGGAATCTTTGCTCAATTACAATCTTAAAGATAATGGAGAATATCGTGCTTGTGGACGTGAGAGATGTACTCTATTTTTATTAGTTCCTGCCGGGAACTATAGTGAACCTTTCAGTTGTTAAACGGTGATTAATGTCTATGTTTCCAGCCAATTACAATTCAGATTTTTGTTGCATCTATAAAACAGCTTATCTTCAATGAAGAAAGGTGCACATTTTTTAGCTCAAATTTTCCATAATTTATTTCTGGCGCTCTCTGATTGGTGCTCTGCATAGTGACAGGGGGTCTGCGAGCATTCTAGACAAGAGAGCGCATCAGTTTCGAGGAAGGCTCCTGCAGCATTCGTTGGAAATTGCATCGAGAAGGGCTGTGAGCTGCCTTCGTTGCTAGGGTTCTGGTCTGCATGTTTGCAAAATGTGGTAGCAGAGACAAGGCACGTGAACTGCAGAAAAAGTGCCACATACAATGCCATCAATGATCCGCATTGTGAGCTGCTTTTCAATTTATTTTTAGTCTCTGGTTGTGAATTCTACCTTGAAAAAAAATAACCGTTGCCATATACAACACCATGACAAATTACAACCTTTGCTTTCTCTGTAGTCTACAATTACTGGTTCCATGTTTGACGCAACGGTCCACTGCCATTCCTGGCGTGCTGCTAGTCCCACAATTTTATCCCATTTGCTTTTAATATAGACTTCCCAAAGATGATCACTACTGCACATTCTCCTCAGATCTCTGGATACACCTGCAGTGATGCACAGACTTGCTGGAGAAAGCCTACACGATATGTTTTCCAGTACTAACTCAGGTAAATCTATAAGATTCAGATCTTGTATCTCGTCTACATTTTCTACGTTTTTAAAGAATCCTCTCTTCAACAATATGGCAGCACAAATTTGACAAAGCTTCCACTTTTAATCAACTCCACGGCTGAGTTTGAGATTCCCACTAGTTTCCAAGCAAAAAAAACGTTCATCTCATTCTTAGCAGATGTTAAGGCTTGAAAAACTAATATCCATAACATCCAAGTTTGCTGCTCCTGAGATCAAGGCAAACAGAGGAAACATGAATCTGGTTGCCTGTGCTACAGACTTGATCTTTATTCTGAACACCTCCAAGAAATTCCAGATCAACACAAGGGAAAGATATCTAGAGGCAATTCATTTGTAAGACAATTTTCTTCAGGAAATTGGATTGCACAAAACCGTAAATGATCTGCTTTTGCTGCTCCACTATTACCATAGAACAAAAGCAGAAGCAGAAGCAAACCATCAATGCTCCGTCCAGGAGAGCCCTCTTGCTTTCCACCAAACTACCTTAAATTTAGGAGGGTTTTATTTTAACCTCTATGTACAAACAAAGTATAAAAGCGCACAAATCCTAAATGCCAATATAGTACCCCATGCCCAACTACAGATGCACTGCAGCAAAAACTGGTTGTTTATTCTCTGAGCCCCACGTAACATAAAATAGACCTAAATGGGCTTCCGGGTGTTTCCCTTACCTCTTCTCCACATAAGCAAAGTTGGTGTGAGTTTGTCTTTCACCACTATTCTTAATGCCAGAGAATGTCAGTCCGTAGACATGTCTCTTCTGTGCAGTTAGGTGGTGGTTTTGCCAAGAGGGGCTTCCCTGCGTATCAGGGTGTGAGCCATAATGGAATTATGACTGTCCTTGCAAGAGACATTCACAAGGGCATACCAGTGCTCGGGCACGAGATTTGTTAGAAGGGACATAAACGAGGGTCTAATCCCCATATAGGAGCTATTAAAACACAAGAGTATGGCAGTGGTTCTATGGGAAGGCGACAGATATGGGGTATAGACAGAGTATGCCCTGCGGTTCCACGAGGACCGGAACCTAGAATCTCCCGTTCTTTACCACGCACTCTACTGATCAACTCTGGTGTGCACGTTACATAATGGAGGTATTCAATGTCTTTTTTTCCTACTCTTAATCCTTTCTACTTCAAATCACAAACTTTTTATTCTGATTTAAAATTCTCTTCTTCATGTCTGGAAGCTTTTTTGGAATTTATTTTTCCTAAATCATTTGGTACGTTTCCAGTTTCTAGTGATATGTAATTGTATTGAATTTTCTTGTGGCAGAAATGTTCCAAAGAACAATAAGACAGTCGTAATTATTGTTGTCATAGTGATCATTTTGGGCCTTCTGCTGATATTATCTATAGTCTTAATTAAGAAAAGGAAAAGGGTAGCCAAAATATTATCGTCTCATTCACGACAAAGGTTTTTAAACTTACCTCATCTAAATCATTTTGTTTTTCTAATTCAGCAGATTCATGTTAATTTTTTTTCTGTGCATGGTCCGAGGGTTAACAGAACTGAAGACCATGGAGAGCAATTATTTTAGTTTAAGAATGATGAAAACTGCAACAAAAAAATTTGATCCCAAAAATAAGATAGGAGAAGGTGGATTTGGAGTTCTTTACAAAGGTACATTGATGTGCATCCTGAAATTTCAATTTAGCCTATATGGCTGAAAAATAATATTGCAATTTAATAGAGGATTAATCAGACCACTCTCATATGCAGGGCATAATGCCAGATGGGAGGAAGGTGGCAATAAAGCATTTATCAGCTTACTCCAAGCAAGGAAATCAAGAGTTTCTGAATGAAGTAGGACTAATCTCTGCATCCCAGCATCCAGATCTTGTTAAGCTTTATGGTTGCTATGTAGAGGGAGATGGAACTTCTTTTGGTTTATGAATACATGGAAGATGGCAACATTGCTCAAGCTTTGTTTCGTAAAGCTACCTTTTATAATCAATATATACATATATAATGTCCTTTTAGCAATTTATCTGTTAGAACATTTGAAAAGTATCATTGCCATTTATATCAAATTGATCCATAGAACCTTTGAAAAGTATCATTAAATTATACTGTTTACTCTATCTTTTGACTTTCTGTAGGATACAATATTAGTTTATTCTGTCTTTTGACTTTCTGTATGATACAATATTAGAGTGCTCGTCTTGTTATTTGCCATTGTCTTAAACAAAATATCCTAAACTCTTCATAAGTGGAACTTGGAAGTGTCAATGTGTCATAATGGGTTGCGTTGTAAATGTTTATTTGTCCCGAAGAAGTTATTACAAAGAGCAAAAAGGATCCAATTTTTCTCACTGAATTCTAATTCTTATTTGCAGAGCGTAATGAATCCCAGATTAAGCTAGATTGGCCCACGCGATATAAGATCTAAAAACAAAAGAGCTTACAAGTTGACAAGTTTTTAATCATTTGAAATTGGAAAATCCCAGTAGGGTTCAATGGCTGGTCACATACTGAATATTCAACTATTGACTGTGTTAAAATTTAGAGAAATAACAGTAGTACAAAGATAAGAGATACACATAAAATGATGAATGGAACTGTATATTATATTCTGTTTCAAAAGATTAGGTATAGTTAATTCCTACAAATTTAGATCTAAATTTGATTGTTCACTAAAATTAATTTGCCACCTCTTAGAATCACACTCTAACAAACTCTCAGAAGGGACTGGAGAGCAGTCTTGCGGATGCTTATGTGGTTTTGGAGCTCCAATGGGCTAGGATCCAGTCCTTAGAACGCCAAATTTCTCCTGCTGTTGAGGGTTTGATGAGGTTGGAGTATTAGGAGATTTGTGCTGCCACTGCAGATTTTTCTCAAGGTACTACACAATTTTTCTCTTAAAATAACCCAATTTTAACAAAAATGTTTCAATCTAGAAACTTCTCCTTGATCTACAATTATGCAAATCTTGAGTTTCAAGTCTTAAATATTCTAATGGTTGACCCATTGATGTTTGCAGCATTGGAGCTTTGTTGTTTTCTAGTTTTTTGAAAAGAGTGTTTTGGCATTTAGCATTGCTAGTTCACAATGAAGCTTGTCTATTTGCTTGCATGGAATAGAAACACTTGTAGATGAGCTTTGCATCAAATTCTTTGAAACTGTATGTTCCGTACTAGGGGTAGGCTAGAAAGGACTAGAGACAGCCTCCTCTGCAAGAGCAGCAGCCTCCGCCATCGCAAAAACACAATACCTCAACAATCAATGCATGAACAAAACCGTTCTTGCACACTTTGGCAGGAACTTCGCTGCCCTGCAGCTCTTGTTTTGTATAGAAGAGCATGTGGTATAAGGAAGGAATTTTGTGTAAGTTGCAATTATTATTACAATTTCACCCCCCTTTTTTTTAAGGGACCAAAGGGAAGGAGTCTTGTGCAAGTGGCAACCATCACCATCACAATGCATATCTTATCACATAGGTCTTGGTCAATTACAATCTTATAGATTATGGAGAATCTTGTGCTTGATGTGAAAGGTGCATAACTAACTCCCACTTTATAAGAGAAATAATATGATTTGAGTAAGGAAGGAATCTTGTACAAGTTGCATCATTACCATCACAAATATATATTCTTTCACAAAAGTCGTGCTCAATTATAATTAATTAATGACCTTGATTAGTAAATTTAAATTATTTTATTATTGTCTTTAGACTTTTATATAAAATGTAATGGTAAAATTTATATGTCAACATATCCTTATAAATGGTGTAAATTTATATGAAGTAATCCTTAGTCTTTAAACCTGTACCTATCTATCTTTACACATATTTCTACATTTTGACCATGCCTTATCCACTCCTATACATTCCCCATATTATTCACATTTGTTTTTTTATAAGGTAAGCAAATTTTTGAAAGGACCTAGAACCTTGTACAAAGTGAGGAAATGGAACACAACCAAACACCAAAGTATCATACTTTGCCAACGAAATAGAGCAACAAAAATGGGTTTTGAAGGGTACTTGAAACACTCATAAAAAGATGAAAAATAATGGAAATAATGCAGTACCTTGAAACCCTCATAAAAAGATGAAAAATAATGGAAATAATGCAGTACAACAAAAACCATCAGCCAACAACAAGCCACCAAACAACTAGGAGTGAAACAGGCCAGAAGAGGAGAGATACCGCACTAAAAGGATAAAAGAGAGCCTCGCCAATCAAGGAGGCTTGAAGTTGGGTCTAACCAAAGAGCTTATAAGGGAAGCTTGATCCAAATGGGTCAATCCTTGAGATTCTTGGAAGAATCAAACTCATCCACAATCTAACAAGAATTTTTTTATCCTTGAGGGGGCTTCCCCTTAGGACATCGACTAGATCTTCCAAATCCAACACCCTGGCCAAGGGGTTCACCAAGTGTATCCTTTCAGTGGAACAAACAACAAAGGAATCTGAAGCCTTCCCAACATAACAAGCCTTCATGGGATTGAAGACTAGACAAGAGCAGGAAAAGTGATCAAATCTTAGGTAATGAGAGAACACCAAAGAGGATACTCTGCTCCCAAGCACCCATCTTAAAACAAATCTTAACTTTATTTGGTAGAAGCTTACCAAATTCAACACACATACAAAATCTTGCATAAACTAAGCATTTCATGTCTTTTATGATCATGTCTAAGGCTAATAAAGAATCAAGATCATTACCAATACCTCAAAATATTTCTTCATCCTAGAATTCAAAAGGAAGTGTTGGGAGTCTTACCCAAATAGGGGCCCAACCAAATCTTTCCTTGGAAGCATCAAACCGAATAGTCCAAATTTTCAGAAGGATGATAGATTTTACAAAGAACCAAGGCCCACCTAGCAAGGCACCATTACTCTACTCAAGGTGTTGGAAGGAGAAAAGGAAATATCCTTTAAGTATTTTAACCACCTACAACAAACCAAAATCATTTTAACTAATCAAAGCCCAACTACAAATAGAGCCTATATTTAGATGAGGGCTTAATAACCTCCCAATAAGAGCATTTCCCATATATCACCAATATATTTTTCCATCACAACATTAGGAATCCAAAGCACTAGGTTGGAGTCCATAGGGGCCTTCCCTTGCACCTTAGCCTAGAGAGGAGTGGTAGCATCCAACGACCCATCATAGGGAGTCCCCTCACACATAGAGAGGGGTCCCTTCTTAACATCCAATCCAATAGGGGAAGCTATCACATCAAATCTTCAAATATGTGAGAGGAAAAAGGAAGGTCCTCCACACTAGACCCAGAGAAAAAATCCTTCACAAGCGCCTAAACATTGTTTGAACCTTTAGACGTTGAATTTAGAGAAGCATCCAAATTCCCATCCAATTTAAACCCCTCACATAAAGTGGGAGAGGGGGGCTCCTTGACAATTACCTCTATCCCAAAGGGGGGAGACTTCACACACAACTCCACCAAGATTGGAGAGGGAAGAAGAAATCCTTTCCTAAGAGAAAGCCCAAGGTCAAACCAATTAGACCCAAAGCACCTAGATTTAACATACATCTACAAATCATTCCTCTACACCTCATGCATAGTAGAATTTGACCTCTCCTAAAGGACCATCCAATGAGACTCCATCCAAACCTCCATGAGAGAGCTCTCCTCTTGAACCTCCTCTTGGTTCCTCCAATTCACATTTGACCCATCCTTCTAATTTTTCACACACCTTTGAGATTTTAGATTGGATTCCAACAAAATTTTGAGGAAAAATTCATCCTCCTCCTTGACCCACTCATTCCCCAAAAATTCCATCTTATTTTATTTATACTTGCCCCCTCCATTTTCATCATCATCAAAGTCTCCATTAGCATTGTCGTTGCAGCAAGAAATGCCCACCTTGACACCATTGCAGGTTGCAGAGTTATGCACTGTCGCCGCTTGGTTTTTCTTCATCGCCATCACCATCATCGTAAGAAAAATTGTTCATATTTATTACACCCACCATGAGGAGACATTAATTTCTAGCATAGAGTTTATTGCTTCATTATCTTAGATTGTTCTCATGTCTATGGATCTAACGCTTAATTTTGAATATTCAAATTCAAATTTAGTTGACTCTCACCTCTTTCACTAATAATTATGAGATGACTAAGAATAAATTTACATATTTTATCATTATTCCCTTATATTTAAAGCCATTTAAATCACACTTTCACAAGAATCATTCACATTTAATAATGAGCATCCTTGAAACACTTTAGTTAGAGCATCTAAAATAAAGAACTTATGCTTTGCTTGATGTCTCTAGTTCATAGCATGTCTATAAGACTAGTCTATTCCTAGTGTTTACTTTGGAGAACTTGTCTCATAGCAATCTAGTATCCCTATAAAATTTCTTAAATACAACCAATCTAAAAGAAAAATTGACTTTAGTAAATTTGACAAACTAGAGAGTGGAGACACAAATTATAAGATAAGATCCATGCACTAGATGACATACATACAAACATGGGAATGATGTAAAAGTGTGGACTTGACCTTATCAAATGCACATTTCTACATAGAATTTTGGACATTACATAAAGACAAAGGTCCAATGTCTAGTCCTAGGACAATCTAGAATATAATATTACATTAGAATCATCAATCTTATGCATAGAGCTAAGCACATATTTACTTCTTCACTTTTGCTTTTTGAAAATAACTTTTTTTTTTTTTTTTGCCAATTATCACTCTTATGGCTCTTAATTAATTATTATATTTAAAGTGTTGTTATGTGTATGCATATTATTTAATTAGCATATTTATAATTTATTTAATTTTAAATCCTAGGTCTAGATTATAAACTCCATTTACTTTTTTGATTCATTTCTATTTAATTTTTAGATCTTACCTTTTAGGGTTTTGAGATTTTTTTTAATCTCTTTTACCTACCTACCACCCTTGGCTACCCCTTTATGATTTTCTTGTTTGCTATTTTTTCAACACTTTGTTCATAATGGCAATTTTTTTGTAGTAATAGTATTGCACATGTGATTTGTCATAGTTATTATTTCTCCTTTCAATGTCATTAAAACTATCCCTCTCATAACCATTATAACCTCTACCTCATCCATTGCTATTTCCTCTATTAATTTTTTTATTCCATCCTCTTCCTCCAATCCATCCTTTACCCTTATAAGATGGACCTCTTATAATCCTTTTCCCTTGACTTGTGAGATAATTATATTTATTTAAAAGGCATGTTCAACTAATTTTTCAATAGAATTGTTCATTCATTGATCACAGGCTTGAAGAGAACCCATAAAGTCATTTATATACAAGAGGATAAAATATTTTGACTCCTTAAAGGCCACTACAATAGAAACACATCAATGAGGGAGGCACTTTAGAAAAGTTTTCAAAATATTATGATTAGGTAAATTTTGTCCATAAGATTGAATGTGATTAGCTATACTAATCACATGAGTAAATAACTCTTTCATAGGTTTTGATTATTTCATGAATATATTTTAAAAATATGTTTGGAGCATTTGAAATATAATTCTTTTCACTTTATTATTCTCTACTATATTTTGTAACAAATTCTAGGCTTGTTTTAATTTTATAGTTGTAGCTACTAATAAGAAAATTGATTCATATATGGCTTGTGGGATGATGAAAAAGGATTTTGAATATTTTTTCATATTTTCCATTAGCTAGTATCTCTATTCTTGACTTAGAATTGTAAGAGATTGAGCATTTGCAAGGTTTGTATAGCCATTTTCTAGTAATTCCCAAAAATCTTGTGAGATAAAAATATTTATTTTTACACTTTATAAATCATAATTTTCACCTTTGAATAGAGGTATTTGAGGATAAGATATATCTAAATTACTCTTGGCTTCCATATTTTTCTCGCAAAATAAAAATCTCAACTAATCATTACTCTTGACAAACTATTAATTCTTGAACTTTTTTTTCTTCAGATAAATTCCATAGCACCTTTTCACCTCTCTACTAATACCACTTTTTGTTGAAGCTAAAAATTCCTTCTCTAATACCAATTGTTGGTTTTGGAAAATAAAATCAATTATAGAAACACAACATTTTTTATATGTTATCAAACATAAATATTTGTAAATAATCTAGAAAAATTTAATTAAATGTTCAAGACTAATTGTTCATCACTCATTTATAACACTTGTCAATAAAGATAAAGTATCCAAAAACCTTCCCTCTTTGCATTCAAGGGAGATGAAATGTTTTAAAAAATGAAGCATCAAACTTCGTATCTAAACAATCTCCTACTTGAATTATGATCCATGCTCAAATATGTTAGCCACTTTCCAAGGCATATTGTCACATGTCTACTAGACAAAGAGAACTTCTACAAATTTCTAACTTATCTTTTGAAACAACCTTAGTGAATGCATCCACAAGATTTAGGCTTGTATTTTATTTTTCTAACTTTATCTTACCCCATTGAAGGAAACTTCAAATAAAGTGATATTGAAGCTTTATGTGCTTCATTCATGAAAAAAAAAATTGCATTTTTTCCAAATTTATTGCACTCTTGTTGTCACTATAAAATACAAAGTCCTATTGCTTACTACCTAATTTAGATAATAACTACCACAACCAAATGTCCTTAGTTCCTTATATTATTGCTATATATTCAACTTAAGTATTGTAAAGGACCACAATCTTATGGAACTATAAATCGAGTTGACCACTATCTTGAAAATGTGAACACATACCCTAATATTGTATATTTCCTTTGATCTAATCACTATCCAAGTCTAAATCAACATATCTTTTCATGCATACACTCCTTTGAAACTTAATACATGTTTTGATGTGCCCTTTAAATATCTCAAAACCTATGTTATCTTCTACCATTGAATTTTTCTAGGATTTCTCATAGAGCTAATGACCACTACCATTTCTTAGCTAATGTTTGGTCTTATGCCAACCATTGCATACATCAGGTTCCCAAATACAAAGAACTAGCATGCTCTTTCCATGTATTGTTTGTCTTCAAGTTTATTAGGAAACATATCAAAAGATAATTTGAAATGATTCACTAGAACCTATGCTCACTATATTAGCATCATTCATTCTAAACCTATTCAATAACTTTTCAATATACTTTTTCTTTGATAGTTTTATTTCTCTTTCCTTCCAATATCTAATAATTAACATTCCAAGGATTTTCTTTGTATCCCCCAAATGTTTCATTGAAATTTTTTCATCTAACATGAAGGTAGTACATGAAAATTCTCTAATATAATTAATGAAATCTCCCCCAATCTCAAAATTGACAATTGTACATGTTGAAAATTGAAAAGGGCGATTTAAAACTATAAATCCTGAAATCAAGATTTCCAACATAACATCAACAAAGCTTTTCTTAAATGAAATAACATGAAAAAACATAAAACTAAACTATGTGAAACCAAACATATGCATTCTAAAGAAAACAAACTCCATTGTTCTCCTATTCACCATGATCTTGAATTATGCATTTTGGCGCTCTCAGATTTTCACAAGCGCAAATGCAACAAGAAGCTTTGATGAATGGAAGAGAGGATTGCATGATTAGAATTCAATTTGATTTTTGGTGAGAAGAGAGGGTTTGTATAGATGTCCTCACACAGTGGATTCAAGTTACAGGAGATATGTGGGATTAAAAGCATGAAATGGAGAAATTGGCAATTATCCCATATTTTCTAATCAAGTGAAATTGATTGAAATGAGAGAGATGAGTGGGTTTATGATATAGTGGGGGTTTGGAATTATATTAAAAGTGGACTTTTGAATTAATGGATGAATGACTTAGTGGATTAAATGGTTTAAATGATTTTATGTAATGGATAAAGATTAAATGATTTAATGATTTAATGATTTTTGAATTTAGAAAAATGATTAAATGGTTTTATGCATGTATAATTTAATGACTATGCAAATGGAGTAATATGAAATGGATAAATGATTGATTATGTAGATGGATAAATGCTTATAAATTCTCACAATATGTTAATTATTTAAATGAATTAATGAAAATAGAGGAAATATATTAAATGAATTAATTAAACAAATAACAATATCCATTTAATTAATAGACAAAAAATAGGATGACTGTGAGGACAAATTTTGAGTGTCTAAAACAAAAATTCTTTCATGAGGGGGATCCTCTTCCATAGACCTCAAAGGTAAATGCATCAATTGTCTTATCTCATAAATGTTTGGTACATTATCATCATCATATGGATATTCAACCACTAGTTGAGGGATAATTTTATACAAAGGTTGCACCTATTGGAGGGTTTATTGATCAACAAATTGTGATGTAGACTCAAGCCTGTCCATTGCTAATTTAGGATCTGGTACAATAATATTGGCAACATTATCAGTCATAATCACAATTTTGAAGGATGGGTCTTCAATCTCTTAATATGATCCTATATATGAGGGATCAAATCCCTTCTTCTTCTCCTTTTCTATTTGAATTCTAATCCAAGATTCTCTTCTCTTCTACACTTCAACATCAAATGAGAAATTCTTGATTAAGTTTTAAATTTTAAACCGGTGAGTAAATCCAACCAATTTGACCCTAGTTTTAGATTGTTGGATGTAGTTTTCAAGATCACAATTTCTTGGTGCATCCACCTTCATCATGTATGGTTGTATTTTAGAGTGTACCAATTCCAAGCCCTCTTTAGCGATGATCATAAAATCAAAAAACAAAATACATGGTGGAAAAAACCCCCTTCTTTGAGTTTCTTAAATGAGTTTTATCTACCTCATTTAGCTTATGCATAATCTCCAATAATTCTATTCTATTTAGCATGGTCCTTGTCAATATATGGGGTTCTACTAGTGCACCTTAGACCCTAACCATTGCATAATGGGCATGGAAAGAACAATCTCTCAAGTTGTGGTCAATCCCCAACTCAATGATTATATCTAATTTCCTTAAAAATATTTTGGTCTTTTGAGAGTCTCCATTCAATAGGAAACCCTAGATTCCTTATTACTTAAATTTGATAAAGAATTATTCAAAAATCACATAACTAGATTTTTTGTAGTGCATGTACCAAATATAATTCCATTCTTGGACTAGAAAGATGAATCTATTTTCATCTTGGGATATTATTTGTATTTGAGGGGCCCAAATATTATTTCTACCATACAAAATGATATGGAATAATAGAGAGCACCATTTAAAATGTACCACAATCTCATCTCATTTATTGCCACTAGTGTCTTATGAATTACATCAAATATAAATGTGGCATAATAAAAAAATCCTATTAAGGTCCCTATGTTGTATGATTGTAGCCATTAGCAATAATGGAGTTGGTATTTGTATTTTAGCATCCATGCCTAAAACCTAGCACAATGCATAGTAGGTATTGATGAAGCAATCTTCAAATATGTCAATTTAAAAGGCTCAACTTCATCTCTGGTGAATCTAACCAACTTTCTATTTGGGACTCTTCTTTTATGGTGAGAGAGCCACTTAATTCTAGAGCTCTCTCTATCTTTGGAGTATTTTCTCTGGAATGATCCAAGGTCAAATATACCATGTGTATCCTTAGACAAGTGGAGGAACTGACATATATATCCTTTGTCTAAACTAACTAATTTTATGCCCTTATCATTGAAAATTGTCCTTCTGACATGGTCATATCTTCTTGTCAATGCTCTAATTAGGTCAACATTTATAAACACATTTGGGACAACCAATTGTCCAAAATCCAAAGTCAATATGTTTGATAGGGATCTTGGTGACTAAAATTTATTTAAACTGTATCTTAACATATTCTGATATTGGGGCGAAAATGGTAGCATCCCTAACACCCTCTTCCCTATCAATTAACTTGTCTAAGATAATTCATGCACCTTGAGCATGCTTATCTCTCTTAAATGACCTTAAAAGTCATTGATAATTATCCTCATCTAAATCCATCTTTAATTTTCTTGATGGGTCAACCATTTCTAGAACTAGGATTTAGTTTGCAAAATTAGGGTTTTATGGACAAAAAGGTTTTTTATTCTATTAAAAATTCAAAAACACTAGGCCTTTTATTCTTAGTTTTTACTTATTATTTGACCTAACTGGATTGGGAAAACCTTTTAGATATTTGAATTTCACAATGCATGTGATGAGAATAGAATTACCCATTTTCCGCTCTCAAGAACCCTAATTTAAAAGGTTGAGTTCTCTAGTGGCTTGAATTTCATAAAGTCTTCATGGAGGATACTTTGAAAATGTTTTGGAGAACTGAAAAAAAATTAACTTGAAAATGTAGAAGAAATCAATAGATATTAGTTGAAGAAGTCATTAAATCTCATATGCACGAACATGGTGATCGTAGGTAGGTTTCCAAATTTTGAATATCAACCCATGATCTTGATCTAACTTGGAAAAATGTACATATATCATGGACTCCAAATATTTTAAATATTTTATCTTTAATTTTTGTGAAAAATCCCTTTACAAATTACTTTGGTGACCCCAAAAAATATTTGGAAATCTTAGATGAATATGATAAGATGGTACATGAAAGGAAACTTGTCATCATTTTGCACTATCGCTACTTGAAATTTTTATGTCTATTATAACCCACAATATTAAAAAACTTGCAAAATCATGACATGTGTAACTTGGGTGTCATCATGTACACAATATTTAGTTTCCATGATAAAAATAGGACCCACACTAACTAAGCTCCATGTGGTGAATGATTTCATCATTACAAGCTTAACACAAAGCCCCTTTTAAAACTTGTGATGAGCTTGAACTATGCCATCCAAAAAAATTGTTCCATTTGTTGATGATGGGGTCACTAAACCTTCATAAGAGTAGTGCACTTTACACATGGTAACTCATCGGAAGTTCAAATGCTGAAGAAATTCAATTGTTTTGATCTTGTAATGTGAATCATGTGTATGAAACAATGAAAATATGTCATTTTTTTACCACTGGTCCAAATTCTATGAAAGTTGAAAGAGTTCTTGCATTAACACTTGGCAGTATTTCACACCACTGTGGATTCACATGTGGGCCCCCAATTTGAGCCTACAAAATAAGGAGTCACACTAAAGACATGACTTGGAACCTTTATGATAGGTGCCTTAATTTTACAAACTTTCAATCTTAAGCCAAATTCCATAAATGATCCCACAATAAATTAAACCCACATGATAAAACATGGGAAAGATACATGGATCCAACATGGAAAGTGGTGGAGCCAAAAACTTGAAGACATCAGCAAGATACTTAAGTAACTAAATAAATCACGGGTGTTTTATCAAAAGAATAAGTTGTGCTAGGATGAAGGGTCCAATTAACTCATAAACATAAAGGCTTTAGAAAGGAACTTAAGAGACAAAAAATTGGCTAAGGAAGTCACTTTAAAGTTAGAACATAAAGTGACATAATTACGGCATAAAAATATTGACTTGTAGTGTAGTAAAATGCATACCCTTGCATTTTCACACTTGTTTGGGCCCACCTTGCTTTATTTATGCTTCTTTATGGCTTAATTAAGTCCTATTTTGTATCCACAAGACTAATACACTATATATTTTTATGGAAAATCTTGAAAAACATCAAAAGATAAAAGATCATTTAATGTTTTTGTTTGTGTGTCCTTGATTTGTGGATTGGGACTAATACGCCACCTTGGGCGTTTTTGTCCTCCATGGGTCTTGGGACCCTGATTTTGAAATCACCTAAAAAGGTCCCTTTTTGGAGTCTATGCCTCGAGATTTGAGCCTTGGGACTAAGATTCCACCTAGGGCATCTTAGTCCTCCTAGGCTTATTTTTGAGGTCCAATTTCAAATTCGGGTTGGATTTAGCCTCCTTTAATTAATGAATTCATATGTTAGCTTATTGTATTTTAATTTCAGGATATTAAGCATGAATAAGTATAAATACAAGGTTCCTTCACTCATTTTTATCTAAGCAAGTTGTGAGAGCATCTATTCTAGAAAAATTGAGTCCGCAAGAGCATTCAAGAGTGATTCATCAAGCATTTGGAGCCATCATCAAGATTCAAGCATCATGTCAAGGGTTTAGTGCATCCATTCATGTTGTTGAGCCACAATTATGGATGTAACATTGAAGATCTTTTTACAACCATTGTTCACATCAAATCCGAGGATCCAAGATCTACATTTTGCATGGCCACTACATGGTATATTTCAGATTTTCTTCAGAAGACATTATCCAAGGTGATATCATTTATATATTTCATGTTTCATGCTCCATTTCATTCATTTCATCATTTGGTTTAATTACCTACAAGGGGTTTGACCAAGGTAAACCCCCATTTACTAACAATCAACAAGTTTTTCCTCTCTTATGTGTTTGTATTTATAGATCTAGGTTGAATACTTGAAGATCATTTGGAGTGAAAGATTGAAAAGTTGCAAAAGTTGCATTGCCAAAGTTTTCATCTTCACGGAAACTCACCTACAAGCCAGATCCGAAAGTTTCAAGACCTCACATCTGGGGAGAAGCAAGTGTAGACCTTGGAGCTCAAGACCACATTCAGAGTCTTCAAAAATTTAGAATGAGACTAATACACCACCTTGGGCATCTTAGTCCTCCACAAGGTATTTTTCAAAGATTCTTTAGGATTCTATTCTCACATTCGAAGATTTTGTATTTGCCCCAAAAAATAGCAACAAGACTAATACACCATCTTGGGCATCTTAGTCCTTCATAACACTTTTTGACAACGTTTTTTCATTTCCAAAATCCTCATTACATCTCCAAACTTCAGAGATACACATACCCTAACTTGGTGTAGATTAATTTCATCATTTGCACTCATTATTTGACTTGCATTACTAGGTTTTGTGAGTTGAATGTTAAAGTTTCTTTTCCAAGATTTTGCTTTGTGGTGAACCCCTTAAAGTTGAAAGAATCCCCTCCTAGGTCCTTATCATTGTGAATTGACTCACCTTGTGAGGTTTCTAGTCAATCTAATAAGGACTCCTAGGATAATGATGAATGACCTAGATAGAATAGGTAATCACCCTTCTTATTTTATCTTCGGTTCATTTTGGTGAACTCGACCTTTTTGAGCATTCATTTTCTGATTTGGAGTCCTTTAAAGTCCTAGATCTAGGTTGCATTCATTCTTGCATTGCATCTTGCATTAGTGAAATTGCATCTAGGGTTTCTCATATTTAGTGAAATTATATTTAGGGTTTCCTACTTTCGCATTAGTGAAAGTGCATAAAGGTTGCATTTTTACTTTCTTGCATCATTTCATTTCATTTAAAAACCAAAAAAGGTACATTGTCAATCATCCTAATTGCATTTAGGAACATTATTATTACTTTCAAATTTGAAAAAATTACATTCACATTTACGTCCAATTTCTTATCACTAGTCACCTTTTTTGTTTCCAAACATCAGGTCCATGTGTAGGAAACCTGGGAACACTATTAACAACTCAATTTTTTCTATTTTTCTTAAAAAAAACTCTACTGGAACAAAAATGCCCTTCCTAGCGTCTTAGTCCCTTTGTAGGTTTTTTGCCTAAAACCCTATCTGAGTTGTTTGCTAAATGTTCAAGTCTCTGGAACCTCCAAACTCCTTCAGTAGGACAAAGATGCCCTTACTGGCGTCTTAGTCCCTATTGAGTTTGAAGCTGCAGTTTCTAGGATTTAAATTTTCTTTTTTGCATTTTTGTCTATTGTCATTGGTTATTTTTTTAGTAGGTTGACTTTGTGTTTCATGCATTTTATTAAACCTAGCTTAAATTGGTTCATTTCATGCATTGATTAATTCCAAATTTTCATTTACAACATTCAATTTTTAGATCATTACATAGTGTAATCAACAAATTACCTTGTTTCCAATCTGAAAATTGCATTTAAAACATTTCACTTTTGGTCATTGCATTGCACTTTCTTTACTTTTTCTTGATAGCATGTTTTCTCTTAAGAGATGTGGCTTTGATATGGTTACAAATGGATTGCATAAGTACAACATCCCCTCTTATGAGTTCAATTTAGAATACAACAATGTGGTCATTAAGAAACATGTTAATCACCAAATTATTGATACAATCCTTAATCTTGCATTGCCTATTGGTGAGGATGATAGTGTAGACAATAATAACAATCATACTTGTTCTTATCCTGATACCTCTCCTCTTAGTGATGAAGGTATCTTGGTGAAAGAAGATCTAAGCATTGAAATTCTTGATTGTCCCTCTCCTCATTCCCCTTTTAAAGACATTAGAAACAAGAAGATGAGATCATAGAAACATTTCTAAACATAATCTTACCTAGTCTCCATTCATCCCTTGATTGTGAGAATGTTTTAGCAAAATAGGATGATATCATAGATATCCATGACAATCAAAATTATCCTTCTCCTAATATCCCTCCTCGATGCAAAAAGGATAGGTAAGTGTTAGAAGATGCACCTATTGAGAGTCATGAGAATCTTGTTCCTCCCTTCCCTAATGCTCCTACCATTTGGAAAGATCTATTTGGTAAGCATGAAAATCATATTTGTCCCTCTCTTGATGCCTCCCCTACTTTTTATGAAGCTACTTTACAAAATTTAACCATGGAATGTGATGAACATCTTACAAGCTCTCCTACTAGGGTTAATAAAATGGCACAAGAGAATGAGACCTTAGAAAAAAGGATAATCACATAGAGCCTTCTCCTAATACCCCCACTATTGATGAAAAAGACAAGTCAACTATTGATAAATTCCTTACATGTGATGAAGTCATTTTAGAAGAACCAACCATTGAATGTAAAGAAAATTTGGTTTATAGTTCTCCTAAAAAATCTCCTACTAGGGAAGATATCATGGTGCAAGAAAATATAAACATTGACAATAGTAATTCCTTAGATGAAGATGATGAAGTAACATTATACTCCTCTTCACTAAGCGATCGTGAAAATAAGGATAGGTCTTTTGAGGTTATGCACATTAGATATCCCTTGGAGTACTTTCCTAAGCCTAAAATTATCATTTATCCACCCTCTCACAAACCACAAGTTCAAAACAAACCTGTCCTTATCCTTGAACCATCTAAGAATAATGTTTTGCAAAAAACAAATTACAATATCATTGCTCATACATACAACACTAGAAGCAATCCACAACCAAGACAAAAACCTTCAACATCCCTCCCATTTCCTAATTCGATCTTGCCTAATGCCCCTTGTTTTCCTTTACAAAGTGGAATAGAGTATGATCTTGTTGAACAACTTAAGAATACTCCCACAAAGATATGATCCCTATGGGACTTAATTCAGAATTCACATAATTATCACACTATGCTTCAAACAACCTTACAACAAGTTCCTATCCCTTCTAATGCGCAACTAAATGACATAACAACCATGATTCAAGGAATGAATGTTGATATTGTTTTTTATCAAAGTGAGCTCCCTGCTTTGGAAGTGCAAAAATAATATGATGCTTTCATGATCATAGCTCAATACCATACCAAAGGGATAAAGCAAACCCTTGTTGTCAATGGTTTAGCCTTAAATGTGTGTAGTGCAAGCCTTTTGGATAAAATTTGTGTTGATTAATTAAAAATTCAACTTGATTCTTTATCTATTAAGGGATTTGATAATATGGGAAATAAATTGATTTGAGTGATAACTTTACCTATTATAGTTGAAAAGGCTACCTTACAAACCCCTATTCACATTATGCCTCACGTTCTTTCCTATAATATTCTTCTGGGAAGGGTGTGGATTCATGAGATGCATTTGGTGCCTTCTACCTTTCACCGTAAAATTAAGTATGCCTATAATAACAAAGTGTACACATTGGACGTTGATAATGAGCCTTATGGTGTTTCACAACTCGAGAAAACTAAGGAAAATCCCTTGAAAACATTGACACCAACTACGCAAGTGGAACCTGCACAACAAAAAGACAAAGTAAAAAACAATGAAGAATTCATGAAGCTATTAGAAGATGATTGGGGTTCCCTAGATTTCAAACATACATTCATGGGAGAATACAAGATCATAAACAAAGTTTTAGACAAGGGAAATGAAAAATTACTAATGTCAACACAAAATTCAGAAGACCCTTCGAAAGCATCCACCTCAACCATTTTAGTAGAAAAAGTAAATTACACAACAAAATTTGATGAAATTAATCATGAATAGCCACCAAATCTAAAAGAGATGAAGAAACTTTATGGAAAAGGTTACAAACTTATGAAAAAACTTGGTTATAGTGGAAAACAATGTGGTGCTAGAGAACATGGTATCTGTGTCCCTATAGAGCCTCACACACATGAAAATACTAGTGGTCTTGGTTATTGTCCTTTGAAAGATATAAAAAAGCATTCACTTAATATCAACATTATCACAAAACATTCTTCTAAGACAACTTTAACAATAGTGCATCCTGAGAGTTGATAGAAACTAGTGTTCTTGATTCTCATCCTTTGCAAGAAATGAAACAAACAACATAGTCTTTGCTTAATGCCAATGTCATAATAGAAATCACTAATGATTTGAATTCGTTAGATTTTAAACCCTCCAATAAAGGAGAAAAAAATCTTGCAATCTAAAAATTATTGTGTTAGTAAGACATCTTGTACTAACCAAAAGATATCTTTGTCGCAAAATAAAGCAACATCTCCTAATTTTGACCAAGAGAGCATCTTGATGAGACTCCTCCAAACTCATTTGATTTCTCTCCCTCCAAGAAAACGAAATAAATTATACTACAAGAGTTCCTTTTGCACATATCACAAAGTTCATAGTCATGCTACTAATGAATGTATGGCTTTAAATAACAAAATTCAACATCTCAAGGACTATGACACTCTACCTTGGGTTGAAGCACCTAGTTCCTCGTTTCATTTCAGCATATCCTTGCCCTACACTAAGTGGGGGCAAGGGGTTAGATGGCCTTGTTGTATGTTTCTTGTCGTTGTCTTTTTTGGCTCGTTGACCACCTTTCTTACAGTACATATAAGAGCAAGCTTGGGATGTGGACGACATGCCTTAAGTTTGCTCACATGTGGCATACTATCTATCGAGGGAAACTCTTTTCCTTTTCATGATGCAACTTATTAGAAACATATGACTTGGCATAGGGATTTTTGAATAAGCTCTCATGTCTCCTTCAACTTTAAAGTTGTAATGCAGGAAAAATAGAAAGCAAGATTAAAGAAATACAAACCATTTAAACTCAAACTAACCTACATTAAACAACAAAGAACAAAGGAAATAGCTAAAACATAAAAAAATCTCACCAAAGATCGATGTGACTCCATGAATAATCTCGGTTGTCCTTCTCCATTTCATCGTGGTAGTATTCTTGCCATCAGATTTTTAGTATGTGTGCAAGTATAGCCTTGATGTATGTGATTATAGAAAAATATTGAATATTAAACAAGTGCTCCAAAAGTCATACAATTTTGGGAGGAATTGAAATGATGAAAGCCAGGTAAATTTATAGAAAATTGGTCATTCGAATGAGAGGCTAAGATCGAGAGATATATGAACAATTCAGATTAAAAGATTCTACATGCAGTGAGATAAGTGTTAGTACTGACATGAGTGATAAAGCCTAAGAATAGAGATCAAGATTAAATAATGATTTAATCTCTAGTTGAAAGTATTTGAAAATTAGAAGAATGATGTTTGCATGAAAAGGATAAAGATAGAATAAATACAACAATTTGTTTAAATGCACACATAAATTAATTAATTAAATAGAGATATTTAATTAATAAATATCTACATGCATAAGAGTCTTAACTAGATAACTGACTGGTTATGACAGAGAGTCTCTTCGTAGAGACGATCAGATATTAAATCATGAGATAACTAATTAATTTAAATAAATCTCGAGTCAAGTGATGAGTGAATAATTAGATGACTAGGCGATTATCTAATCAAAGGAATATTCGAGGAATAATAATATTCATGAATTAAATGATTATTTAATTCAACATTCAAAATTTAGAGATTTAATTTAAATAAATAAATATTTATTTAATTGACTGTCGAAAAGGTTAATTGAATAATTAAATATTTTGAAATGAATATTTAATTATAGTTGAAATTGTGATAAAGGATAAATTAAATAATAAATTATTTAATTCAGAAAGGGGATTAATTAATTTAGCGACGTAATTAAATAAATAAGATTTATTTAATTAATCAAAGTTGAATAAAGGTCATAATGAATTAATTAAATAATTAAGGTTATTTAATTAATATAAGAAAGGTGACTATATAAAGTAATTAAATAATTAACATTATTTAATCGTGACCATGGACATTAGAATTATGTCAAAAATGGTACTTGCAGGCCTAGACCAATTTTCAATGTATACAATTTGCCCCTCTTTGATACAATGTCGTTTTGGCCTTTGTGTCAAAGAAAATTATTTAGATCATGCCCCTGTTGTGTCTTAGTGTGAAGTAGGTTAGGGTATGCCCCCTCGGGAAAAATGACAATTTTTGAATTTTTTTTTTTTTAAAATTTGGAAATTGTCCCGATTAGGTAATTTGATAGTCAGAAGTTCGATGGGGGTGAAAGAAATTGATTTCGAGGTGATCTGGTCAAGAAATGGATGTTGGAAGTTGGCAGTTTACGTGTCTAGTATAAATGGTTTGAGAGAAAACCCTCCAAAACCCTAAGTATAAATATGATTTGGGGTGAAAATGAATTCATTTGCACCTTAAACAATTGAAAAACCCTGATTTGACCTCTGACCCTGTAGTGAAGATGTCGCCCATTCCATACACTGAGCATCGCAGATATCACATCCAGACATTCAAATGCCCCATCAACGTAGGACCCTTGGTATGTACCCTTGGACCAACTTTTGAAATTTTGATTGTTATGCTTTTCTAGGCATTTAAAATTTAATTTTCAGATGCATCACTTGACAATCAATGCATATGCATTTGTACATGACGCATGTGCTCGCGGAACAATGCATATGCAAAAATACATCTAGGTCATTTAGGTCATGTTAGGGAATCAACACATGTGATATAGGTTGCACCACATATGCATTATTACACCGCATTTGATTTTAATAGTGTCACATGTAGGGTTTTGTGTCACAATTGTATTTACGCATCACATTTTCATGTTAGAATAGGTAGTAATAATTGCACCACATTTGCAAATAAAATGACACATCTGTTTGATAGGTAGGTGTTTTTGTTTTTATGACGTATTTAAAATGTTGCAAGGCATGTGCATCCGTATGTGACGTATTTGATCCTGTGCAACGCATTTGAAAATTAGAATGACACAATTGAGATTGTACACCACATTTGATTCTAAAGCGACGCATTTGACTGTCAAAATTTTGAAATTTTTTGTGATGCAAAGATGAATGATCTATTTTTTGACACATAGTATTTGATGCCCTTGCAAGTTGTATTAGATCCGATATACGCCCGAGAGTCACGACCAGTGACATTCGAGCTTAGAGACGGCTTACAGAGTTGCACCATGTCTGTACTATGCCTACCATTCGAGCGAACAAAGGTATGCTAATTGCACTTTGTGAGAGGTGGCATTCTAAGACCTCCTCTTTTCATTTGCCTACTAGAGAGGCAACTGTCACTTTAGAGGATGTGCATAGGATTTTGAGATTCCCATTAGGGGCTAGAGGGTGATGTATGATACCTAGAGGGGATATAGTGAGATTACTAGATTTTATGTATATGATGATATTAGGCGGCTAGGTATTGAGCATTATGAGATTAGATAGAATGTACTACCAGAAAGATATGAGTGTATTGATTGTATGCTTTGTAAATTGATTGCAGGTATAGTTATTCCTGACCGTCAAGGTCATGGATTTCTTGTTGGGTGGGGGGAGATGCTAGTAGGTATGTTGGGTGGGGGAGATGCTATTAGGTATGTTGTCTATGTATGGGAGCCATGTTTATTGGCCATGTTGTATTTCCATCTTCATGATATAGCTTATAGAGATACATGATCGATGAGTTGTGGTACCACCCTTCTTATGGTCTGGGTGTGGGAACACATTGTTGTGTTTTGTCCCCCAGTTACTTTTGATCGGGATGCTAGATCTCCTTATATTTTCCATTATGCGGGAAACATTACACAGAGTCATGTTGGTGATAATAGGTATTGGAGGCATGCTTTAGATACTCTAGTTCAGTTTACTTGGAGGCCATATATGGACTATGTTTGATGGTTAGATGAGAACATGCACTTGCCATTTTATCGACAAACTTAGTATTTTATTGGGAGGACAATGTTGAGTGTACATATTATTAAGAGGCACCTTCTTGACTGAGTTTTGAGATAGTTCAAAGAGGTTCAAGATGAGCCTTGAGGGTGAGCCGAGTTTGCTCGATCTTCCAAAGAGGTTCCATTATGGGGGCCTATGATTCTTGTAGCTATAGTAGAGGTAGAAATTCAGGCTTTACAACTTATGCAATGGGGATGGAGGGGTGGGTTAGCAGATCCTGGTAAGAAAACAACATATGATGCATGGTGGGAAGTTCACAGGACCATTCCTTATATAGACCCAGATGAGTTGGCTACAGTTGAGAGATAGGGGACAGGGCCTAGGGGTTGGCGTGGAGGTAGGGTTGGAGGTAGGGGTGCTAGAGGAGGTAGTGATAATGGTAGGGGTGGAGGTGATAGAGGTGGTCGACGGGGTCGATGAGGGAGGAGAGGTGGTTGTGGAGGTGGGCTATCACCTGTTCATGTGGCAAAGGGGGAGGGTGAGGATATTCCTATGTTAGACCTTGGCGATGGTGGGGAGGCAGAGATTGGAGGAGAGCATGCAGCTGAGGAGGCATCAAGAGAGGAGCATGCAGAGGAGGAGGTCAATTGAGATGATATGGAGATTGATGTCCTCAAAATTTTGGCAGGTTATGGTGTGGATGATGAGGAGGAGGAGGTGATGGGGGAGCAAGAGAGAGAGATCCAGGATAGGGTTGTGGAGGATTGGGATGTAGAGGTGGAGGAGAGAGCACGACGAGATGAGGAGGCTCCCAAGGATAGTATGGTAGAGGTCTTGGAGGAGAGGGTGAGGGTACTTACTATAGAGTAGGATGCTCTGCAGATGGAAAGAGACAGTGCCCTCTTGGATAGGGACTAGGCAGTTACTCGACAATAGGAGACAAAAAGACAGTTTGTGGAGTTGAGAGCTTTACGTACTCGACCGACTGCAACATTTTATTGGGAGTTATTATGAGCTGGTGATAGGGAGAGGTACTACAAAAATCTATATGAAGCAGAGGTTCCACCTGAGAGATGAGCTCCCAGCTATTCATAGGCACATAGTGGCAATTCTTAGAGCCGATCTTATAGCCGGTCATAGAGTACAGAGGGTGTGTTAGGACCACCGAGTATAGGACGATATGATAGGTCCTCTTCTACATAGTGAGCACCTCCTCATTAGTCGCCCCCACATACACCATATGGGAGAAGTGGTACAACTACACAATGACATGTTATTTTTGTAGACATTGTATTTTGATCATAGAGCTTGTGAGCTCCACTTTGATTGATTACATTCTAACACTGTACTGTGACACTTATATTTTGAGTGATATATATAAGTTTTGGCGACAATTATATGATTTACATTTTTTCTATATGATTATGCAGTTTTCTACATGATATATGCACATGATATGGTTTATGATGTTTGCATTATGATGATTCATTTCCTATTATGATGTATTTACATGATGATATGATGATAGATTTAAATAATGATATGTTTATTATATATGATGATGGATACACAATATTGACACATGTGATGAATGTATTCTATGCTTATGAAGCTGAAATTCAATATAATGATGGATGCATAGTATTTAAAAATGTTATGAATGCATTCTATGTTTATGAAAATGAGATGTCATGTGATGTTACTATTTATAATGCCATGTGGATGTATGCATATTTTACACAATTTTGTGATTGGTAAATGCATGTATGTCATGTTTATCTAGATGCAATGGATATGCATATTTTTATTTTGTTTTAAAATGCTGCATAGATGTATGGTGTAATTTATATAGACATATGACAATATCTACATAATGGTTGTAAAATGTATGCATATGCAGATTATTTAATTTTTTTGTGTGTCACAGGACTTTGTCATTATGCAGGATAGAAGAAATGTTAGCGTGAATAATTCAAAATTTGTATTGAAAAAAATGGTTATTAGAAGAATGTATGATCTTCGATATTTTGCAAAATACAAACGAAGCCTTTCATTAAATGATCATCAGGCGGGACATGACACAAATGGATAGTACACACCATGATATGAGATAGACCATAGTGTACAAGGTTATCCACTTGCAAAAATAGATCACAGACAATGAGTGTCCAAATGCATACTAAGGGAAAAGTTGCCCTAGTCTTTTTGTCAAGATAAACCACAGAAAACAATCAAAGAAAAAGACATAGTCAGGATACATTATTGCTCCTCTATATCCTTCATGGGACATCCTCAAGAAAGCTAGTAACTTGACTTAAAAACCAATTTAAAAAGACAGTTGAAAAACAACAATTAAAGAAAAATAGTTCAGAAACATCCTTGCTTCTCTAAATCCTTCATGGGACATCCTCAAGAAAGCTAGTAACCAAAAAAAGACAAAGCCAATAAGATAAAACCACATAAGCCATAAAAAAGTCAAAAGCCAATAAAAATATTTGCCAACATTTGATATGTTGTTGTTTGTTTGATAATTTGATTGTTTGACATAGCCTGATGTCAGAGATGACACATATTGTATAAGACGTTGAGTCTAGTTTTGACTTTGTGACTATTTGTGTAAGGCATGATGAAGCCTGGTTTCAAAAAGACACGTACCATATAAGATGTTGAGCCCAATACCATTGATGTGACAAGATGCAAATTATAAGGCTATGATGATTGATGATGTCTATTGTCAAGGACACATCTTGGATAAGACAAAAGTTTGATTGTTTTGGAAATTTGTTTGATTTGACCTGCTGACATTGTCGACATGTTTAGCTTGTTGATGTGTGACTTGTCTTGATGTTTTGACTACTGTGTGTGTGTGTTTCCAGTGTATGACATGACGTACCCTAAAGGATTTACCTAGTGCAGCCTCGGGGGATCATCGCTTGATGGCATTGCCTACGTTATACACATAGAGACCTCGTAGTTCGACTAACTTTGAATAGCATACATGATTGATAAATATGTGCTTAAGATGATGATATGTGATGTGTATGATAATAAATGTGATAAACCATAATGGACTGACCTAGTGCAGCCTCGGGGGCTCATCGATTGATGGCCTTGCCTATGTTGTACATGTAGAGACCTTGCAGTTTGACACGACCAATGACTTTAACATGTGCAAAGAATGAGTCATGATTTCATGTGTGTGATATGTGACAAACCTAGAAAGATAGACCTAATTCCTCGAGGGCACATCGATAGATGGTCTTTCCTACATCTAATCGTAGAGGCAACATAGTTCAACTATGTCTACAATTGACATGAAACAACTGAGTCTAACTCTATTTTTGGGATTTTGACATGTTTTGATTTTTTTGTCTTTTTAGAGTTTTTGATGTTTTTTGGATTTATTTATTTTTAGGACATTTTATGATGTTTGGATGGTAAGTGCAAGGTCCAAATGATGCAAGTCGAGGATTTTCCCCCAATCAGGTATAAGACCTATAAGACAGATTGAAGAGACAGAGTGGACTTATTGTTAATCATTCCAAGTTATGGATAAGACAACCATTTATTATGGGCGATGGTAGAAAAGTCTGATTAGAATGATGGTAGACGAAGGAGTGAAATCAACTACACATGGAACCTGTTTTCCAAGTTTTCACCATGGTACTTATCCATAGCACCACTGAAGTGGTTTTCACTATTGGACATATTATTTATCTTTAATATTTTATTAATTTTTCAATTTTTTTGGTGTTACAAAGACACCTGTATTCCAGGTTTCCATCAAGGTAACAATTTGTTTTTCTATTTTTTTTATATTTTAATGATTAGGATAAGGTTCACAAAAGCTATGCATAGAACCTCTTCAAATGAAGGTTGTTGATTGGTGACAAAAGTGGTTCTCCTTCAGGGGTTGAGAGTTGATATGCTCCTGATCCAAAGGATTTTGTAACAATGTAAGTCCCTAACCAGTTTGGTTGAAACTTGTTTGGATTTTCTCTTTCAGCTTGTTTCTTCGAGTTCTCCATTAAGAACAAGTCACCAATTTCAAAATGTCAATTCAAAAATTTCTTGTTATAGCTATAACGAAGATAATTTTGATACGCTTGAAGATGATCTAGTGCCTTTTTTCTTTGTTCATCTAAGAATTCTAACCCATGTAGTTGTGACACACGACACTCTTCATCATCAATATGACCTTTCAAAGATACCCTTAGGGAAGGAATTTAAATCTTAATAGGTAAAATAGCTTTAGAACCGAATACCAAGGAGTATGGAGTGGCACCGATGGAAGTATAGATGCTTGTGCGGTAAACCCATAAGTTAGGATTTAGCTACAAAATCCAGTCATGACAAGCATCATTGGTAGTCTTTTTGAGGATTCAAATGATTGTTTTGTTAGACGCTTCTGCTTGGTCGTTACCTTGTGGATAATATGGAGTGGAAAAGTGATGTTGGATATGAAATTCTTCATAGAGATGGTAGAAATCTTGGTTTTTAAATGAATGACCATTATCCGTGATGATGTATTGAGGAACACCATATCAACAAATTATGTAGTTTAGGATAAACTTGGAAATTTGTGTGTTGGTAATATAGTTCATAGAAATAGCCTCAATCCATTTGGTGAAGTATTCGGTGGCAGTTATGATGAACTTATGGCCATTGGAAGATGGGGGGTGTAACTTACGTATGAGGTCAAGTCCCCATTGGGGAAAGGGCCATGGTGAAGTTATCAAGTGGAGCTCCTATGTTGGCTCATGTATCAAGTCTTCATGTACCTAGCATTGTTGACATTTCTTGATGAAGATATATGAGTATTTTTCCATAGTAGGCCAGTAATAGCCTAGTCTCATAATCTTATTGGCTAAGGTAGGACCGCTAGAATGGGATCCATAGATACCCTTGTGTATTGTATGTAAGGTTACTTGTGCTTCTTTAGCATCGAGACATCTCAATAAGGTATTATCTAAGGCACGTCTATAAAGGGTATCTCCGATGATGGTATTTATGGAAGACTTATGGATAAATATCCTACATTGGTTATTCGACAGGTCTAAGGGTGGGATTTGGGAATGGAGGTAGTCATATATGTCCTTGTACGATGGGGAAGTAGGAACAACAATTGCACACACCATTGTAGAATCTAGGACTTCATAGGCGGGGACCAAAAGTTGTTTGACCAAAACCTCGAATTTAGGCACGTTGCTAGGTATATCCAAAAATGAACCAACAATTGCCATAACATCTGCTACCTTGTTTTGAATGCGGGGTATTTGTTGAAAGCTAATGTTATCAAAGTATTTCTTAAAACTGTTTGTCATGTGCTTGTAGGGGGAAAGTTTCTCATATTTAGTTTCATATTCATCATTGACTTGTTAGACTACTAGCTGAGAATCTCCATAAACATGTAAACTCTGAATCTTCCATTGGATCGCCATTTTTAGTCTTGTCACAAGAGCTTCATATTTCACTATGTTGTTTGTGCAAGGAAAAGAAATTCTGAATGACTTGGGAATAATGTCACCTTGTGGTGTAACAAAAATTATACCAACTCTTGAACCATGATTAGTGTGAGACTCGTCAAAGTATAGCTTCCATGTGGTTTCTTTGTCAATGGTGAAGATGAACTCATCAAGAAAATCTGCCACTAAAGGATGGTCATCCTTAATTGGTGTGTCTGCCAATTGGCCCGCTATAAATTGTCCTTTTATCGCTTTTCTTTCCACATATTGGATGTCATATTCACTAAGTATCATTACCCATTTAGCCAATCGGCCTATTAGTGCTACTTTACTTAGGAGATATTTCAGAGGATCTATCTTGGCGACCAAAATTGTTTGACGGTTTAGCATATAGTGCCTCAATTTTTGAGTAGCAAAAACTACTGCAAGACAGGCATGTTCTATGTTATTGTAGTTTAGTTCATATCCCACCAAAGTACGACTGATATAGTACACTGCCCTTTCATGACCTTCATCATCATTTTGTGCAAGTAAGGCTCCTAGTGCTGACTGAGTTGTTGATATATAGAGTATCAAAGGCCGGTTATCTGTAGGCAGCATTAACACAGGTGGTGTAAGCAAGTAATCCTTGATCTTTTGAAAAGTTTCTTGGCATTTGGGTGTTCATACAAACGGTACCCCCTTTTTGAGAAAATGTTAGAATGGATGTATCTTGTCTACTAATTGTACTATGAAGCATCTAATAGACTTTAGTCTCCCTTGTAGTGTTCTTATCTGACCGATGTTGAATGGTGGAGGTATTTCCATTATAGCCTTTAATTTTGCTAGCTCCACTTCAATGCATCTTCTAGAAATGATATATCCTATAAGTTTTCCCGATTTAATGCCAAAAACATATTTTTTTGGATTTAGCCTTACTTTGTAGTTTTCTAGTCTTTGGAATATCTTATCTAAGAATTTCAAATGATCTTCCCTTATCAATGATTTGGCTATTAGATTGTTGACATAATCTTCCATGAGAGTATGTACAAGGTCATGGAGTATAGTCGTCATTGCACGTTGATATGTAGCTCCAACATTCTTGAACCTAAAAGGCATAACATTCCAACAATATATTCCCCATGGACATGTGAAAGCTATCTTATGTTGGTCCTCAGCTATGATTTTGATTTGATTATACCCAGAGAAACCATCCATGAGGGATAGCATCTCATATCCTACTGTAAGGTCCACTATCATGTCAATGTTTGGAAAAGGGAAGTCATCCTTAGGACATGCCTTATTGATATCTCTGAAGTCTGTACAAATGAAAATACCACTAGATGGTTTGGTTACTGGCACAAGATTTGAAATCCATTCTGCATAGTCTATGGATCTGATGAATCTGACATCTAATAGTTTCTTAAGTTCAACTTTGACTAGTAGAGCGATTTGTGGATGCATATTTCTTAGCTTCTGTTTGACGGGCTTAATGCCTGGCTGTAATGGTAGATGATGCAATATAATGTCTGGATCCAACCTAGGCATGTCGACATCTAACCATGCAAATTTTATCTGTCTTTTTGTAAAGAAGTCTCAAAACTTTGGTTGCTCTATCTCTGTCAAAGATTCTACAAAGTATATTACCAGAGGGTTTTCTTCAGTGTTTATGTTGATCTCGATAGACTCTTCTACTAACATTGGTGAATTTTCCTAAGAAACTGGGAGAATGTTCAAACCTCCATCCTTGGATGCCTCAAAGAGGTTTTCGCCCTTGGATGCTTCCTTTATTTTTACTATTTCTTCATCCAAAGGCGCCTTTCGGTTTCACCTAGGGACTTGTCATTTTCATTGTTTTACTTTTTGTTTTCTTTTTTGCGACTAGAGGTGTGAACATACTCCCTAAAATATTCCATGTTATCCAAGTCTATGGTAAAGCCACCTTTATGATCACCTCTAGGTATGTCATCTCGAAGTCCCATGAACTCAGCTATTGCTTCGTCGTTCTGGAATATGTCTAAGATGGGTGTACCTTGTTGATCCCAATCAATAAGTTGGGGATATATGAGGGGCATTCCATCATCAGAGTTATTAGATGTGGAGGTTGACAAGGTGAGGATAGAGTGGTTGACATGGTCACAATTTTTTTTGGACTAACTCCTTTTTGTTCTTCTTCCTAGGGACAAGTAAACTTTGATTTGGGACCTATGTGTAGACATCCAAATTTGGACACTTACATTTGTCCAAATTTATCCCATTTAGTCTAAACATCCTCAAATTCACGTTAATTAGGTAATATTGCTATTATCTAATTAATACTTTTAATTCCTCTTTAATCCCTAAGGTATTTATTTAATGATTAAATACCTTACCCCCTTGCTCTCTTTTTCATCAAATGAATTAAATAAATATGACATTTATTTAATTCCTCACATGTCACATCCTTTTTCGTAATCCTAATCCCATCATTAGGGATGTGCACATGGCTAATCCCTTATGTCACATCCTCCAAATTTTGCAAGTTGGCTCTTAATCTTCATTAGCCTCTAACCGTCTTCTAATTAGTGGTTAGTCAGTCTAATCAATCCTCCTTTGGTCAACTCTCTCATTCCCCAAGGAATTTTTAATTCCTTTTTTCCTTCCCCATGTGAATTTAAAATTCACTTTTATTGCTCCAAGGAATCTCCTCTTCCCCATGTGATCATTGAGAGGTCACATAAGTCACATGGGTTAAGAACATTCTATTATAAGCACCTTGTCTTATCCAAGGTACTTCTCAGCTTACCCTTTTGGGAACCTTGTTTTATCCTTAAGATACTCCCAATCATTGTGAATTTAAAATCCACTTTTATTCCTCCAAGGAATCTCCTCTTCCCCATGTGATCATTGAGAGGTCACATCAGTCACATGCCAAGGTACTTGCAAGTACCTCCATCACATGTCATCTTCCACCTCATGTGTCCTTGTGACACTTCATCTACCACATGGCAAGATGTGAGGGCTTGTGAGTTCTCAACTCACCATAGCCCTCCATCTTGGCCATGGTGGCTCAATCCTGGCCATTGAATTCTCTAGAGAATTCAAATTCCTCTATAAATAACCCCCTCTTACATGCTTTAAGGGACCTCATGCATTTTGTAATAAACTTATGATCTTAAGCAATTTGAGCCTCCATACTTGCATTCCATAAGCTTTTATCACATCCTTTTGGATTTACTCCCCATTCAACTTAGCCATTTGTATCTTCCATTGCATTTCAGCCACTTTGCATCAGATTTTTCATCCAATGAGCATATATTTCCATCTACATCAAGGGCTAGCCAAAGGATCGATTCAAGACAAGGTATAATTAGTTTTTCTTTTCATCTTTCTTTGTTTTGAATCCAACTAGGCTAATGGTTAAGGTGTTAGTGTTATTTTTCTCTCATTTTGCATCTTGTTTTGTATGATTTAGGGGAGTTAAAAGTCATTGGTCACATTTTTGGAATGCCCAGTGGGACCCACAAGTGGGTTTGTTTCTTTTAAAGTTTGTTGTTTTTTGCATTTTTGCAAGTTCAGGTGACTCAAAAGGGTGACCACGCCCTAGCAGAGGCGACCACACCCTAGAAGAGGTGACCACACCCTAGTAGGGGTGGCCACACTAGGCATACATGCCCCTCTATAGATACGTCATCAATTTTAGCCCCCTGTCTAACCTGAGGGGCAGTCAAGTCTTATAGGGATGCCTGTCTACAGAAAACTATCACTGAAAGTTCTCTATTTTAACCAGAGGGGTGACCAAACCATAGCAGAGCTGACCCCGCCCTATCAAGGGCAGCCACACCTGGGCACATGCACCTCTCTGCAATAGAAACAGTGTTTTAGCTCTTTGTTTTCACCAACAGAGGCGGCCAAGTCCAAATAGAAGGTAAAAACAGTGTTTTAATGCATTTTTTAGACTCTGTTTTCTATCGTTTTCTTAATACTAGCCGCCTAACGTGTGTTGTTGGTGATTGTGAAGGGTTTTATAATAAATTTTGTGTAGAAAGTTTACGATTGACGAAGAATGGTGGAAAAAATACTAACTTGTTTCTTGCCAGACAAGAGAACCAAGACCCTTAGTTAGCTATTTGATTTCATTTTTTTTTTACACTAATTAGGCACATAGACTAAGTAGGGGGTCAAAGAATTTGCTTGCCTTGTCTGAAAATTAAGCTATCGATGTATCCAATCCCCTTGTGCTATTTGGCGATCCTTGGTGAAAAAAAATCGTAGCTTAGTTCTTTGTTACCCAAGGGGGTGGAAATTGTTCAAGCTTTCCCCTTGCACTTTGTGTGAGCCTGAGGAGTAGTTGAAAATGATTTACACCTTATTTTTAGTGGGACTTTCTTGGGGATTTCATCACTCCAAGGGATGATCCTGACCATGTGTACCGATGGGGTATATGAAGGGGGAGGCGAAAGCTATACCCCAATCTATTTGCATCATAATTAGTGGAACATCGAAGCTAGGGTGATACCTAGATAGACGTGAAGAGTTGGTCTGAGCCTTTTAGTATCTTGTTGGGGTTCTTGAATCACACTTATGATAGATTGGTGTTCACGGTTTGGGTCTCACGTACTGAGAGTATATCGAGGACTCCCTAGATTGCCTTGTTTAGCCTAGTTAGAAGATTGTGTTGGCCATACCCTTCTTACTAATCCTAGGATTGTGCTACTTGAATTATTTTTTTTGTGTAAAACTAGTGCATATCTTAAAAATCAAGTTAGTCTTGCCATTTTTCTTGTTGTTTGAAGTGTTTTCAATCCTTTTCCATAGGCATTTTTCACCTAAGTCAAGTTTAGGTTTGTCAGCAGGGGCAACCTTGCCTTACCAGGGGCAACCATGCCCGGGCACACGCGCCCCTCTACACTAGAATCACCCATTTATGATCCTTGTTTTCACTAGAGGGGAGACCTTGCCCTAGCAGGGGCGACCTTACCATAATAGGGGCGGCCACACCCTCAAACAGGGGTGAAACAACTTTTTTTGCTTCATCTGGAACCCCATTCAAGTTTCTTTCAGTGTTCATTCGGTCATTTTTTATCTTGTTCTTCACCTGCACCCTCATTTTGACCATTTTAGGCATATCCATTTGTCCATTGGTGGTCCTATCCTCCCTCCAAGTCCCCATTTGGATCCACTTAGTCAAATCCCTTCATTTGTTTTGTCATCCTATTCCCCGTCTGGGACCCTGTTTGGGTTTGTTTTGGTGTCTGTTCGGCCTCATTTTTTGTCCTCTTTGATTTGGGTGACCTTTCCCCTGGCTTAGGCATCCTTCCCCTCAAAGGGGTGGCCTTTCCCTCAAAGGGGCAGCCTTGACCTGAAAAAATGGTTGAAAACAACCATTTTCAGCCTTCGTTCGCTAGCTGTTATCCCGTTCTGGGAACCCATTTTTTGGTTCCAAGTGTCTTTCCCTCATCCGGGGTACCCATTTACCCATCTTAACCATTTGTACATCCATTTCGAATATCCGTTTTCCTATTTCGAGCATCGTTTCCCCTTTTCGACCAGTTGTTCACTTGTTCTGGGAAGTCGTTCACCTGTTCCGACAACCCGTTTTCTCATTTCGAGTGTTGTTCCCTGTCTGAGGTACCTGTTTACCAATCCTAACCATATGTATGCCCATTCTAGATATTTTTTTTCCCATTCCAAACATCGTTCCCCCTTTTCGACCATCATTCACCCGTTATGGGAACCCGTTTTGTCATTCAGGGAACTTGTTTTACCATTTAGGGAACCCATTCATCTTTCAGGGAATCCATTTTGTTGTTCAAGGAAATCATTTCATCATTTAGCAAGTTCATCTCACCATCCATCAGGATTGTTTGTTCTAGTTCTTGATTTGGACAAGTTCAAACACCAGAGGGGCGACCTTTCCCTAGTAGGGGCAGCCACACCCTAGCAGGGGTGGCCACGCTCGGGTGCATGCATCCCTCGACAACAACATCATCATTTTTAGTCCTTTTTCTGACCAGAAGGGTGACCACACCCTAGTAGAGCTGGCCACGCCTAGGCACACACGCCCCTCTGCACCACAATCATCCATTTTTCACCAGAGGGGCAACCTTGGCCTAGTCGGGGCAGCCATGCCCGGGCACCCACACCCCTCTACACCAGAATCAACCATTTCTCACGAGAGGGGTGACCTTTCCCTAGCAAGGGCGGCCATGCCCAAAATAGGTCATTTCACAACACCCCCATCCCAACCATCCATCCCCTCAATCCAAGTCTTCATCCTACTATTTCAAGCCTCTATTTCCCTCGTTTTGGGCATCCGTTCGCCTGTTTCGAGTGGCTGTTTCCTCGTTCCGAGCATCCATCAAAATTTTTCAAAAGTCATCATTTCATCAACCAAACCATATAGGTGCTTCTTAGAACATCATTAGAGTCCATATCTATAATCAAATAATCCATCCCAATCATCTAGACTTTGTTTCGAGGGTTTTGATTTTTATGTAGAAACTTCTGGAGGCCATAACTTTTGACTTGGGTGTCCAATTGGGCTGAAATTTTATGGGTGGTTGCATTATGAGGTGGCATGTGGATTTCCAACCGATCTTGAGTCGGTTGGGAATCCACATTCATCTTGACCTTGAAAATTGTAATTTAGTTTTTTTTTTCCAGTTTTTGAAAAATCATTTTCGTTAATAACTCAAAATGCTTGTCTCAAATTTGAGATGTTAGTTGGAAATTCATCCTACCTTAGTTTTGCGTAGTTTTTGGGGAAAAATTGGACTCTCAAAGGTATGCCTATGAAGTTTCCTAAAATGGCAAAATTTGATAATTTTTGAAAACTGCCAAATGTGGAAATTTTTTGATTGTCAACACCTTACGTCCTCTAGTAAAAAATATTGAACTTGGTTTAGAATCAATCCTATCGTATCTTCCTATCCAATCCCAATCTAATCCTTAATCCAATTCTAATATGAGCTTTAATCCCATCATCCTAATCTAAGCTTTAATCTAATCCCCGTCTGAGTTTCACCTAAATCCTAACATGAGCTTTAGTCCACCTATATCCTCTTCCAATCCATCCTATTTATCTTTCCATCATGTATTCCTTCCTTCTAATCTGCATCCATCATGAATCCTTATCCCCCTCTTGCACAACCAATAATAGTAGTCAAGGGGAATCCTAACTACGTTGATGACGATAACAAAAGTCTTGTTGATAACAAAGAGTGTAATATAGATCCCTTTGATGCTATAATTGCTAGCAAGCTTTCCCCAATCTTCCCTCCAAACTATCCCCTCATGCCTTCATCTACATATAATAACAATCCATATGCTACCCTTGACAAGGGATATCCAATATCCTCACTATCTACATATTCATCATGTCCTCCCTCTCAACCTCTATCCTATCCAACATCCACATCCTCCTATCCTTACCACCATCAACAATCCCAATATCTCTACCTTAATCGCCCATCACAATTTTCCCATCCTAATCCAACATCCACACCTTCCTATCACAATCCACCATCCCAATATTCCTCTTATCCTCATCCACCACCCCATTCTTCTTATCCTAATCCTTCACCCATATCCTCCTACACAAATACATCACCCATGTCCTCTTATCCTAATGCACCATCTCAATCTTCCTATCCTCATCCATTATCCATACCCTCCTATGCTAATCCACCATCCATGTCCCCTTATGGGAATCCACCACCTCAATCTTCCTGTTCTAATCCAACATCCACACCTTCGAATCACAATCCCCCATCCCAATATCCTTACCTTAATTCCACATCTTCCTACTATTATCCATCATCCCAATCTTCTCATCCTAATCTATCATCCACATCCTCCTATTATTACCCACCATCCCAATCTTCCCAACCTAATCTAGCATCTACATCCTCTTACATCACTCCCCCTTTCACCACATTATATCTTAATCCTCCATCTAATCATAACCCACCTAGTCCTCCAACCACTCCTAGTCCTCCATCTAGTCCCATTCACTCATCTAATCCTAATCCACCAATCCCTAACCCTAATCCTCCATTTCCTCCTAGTTCTCCATCCAATCCCATCCACTCATCTAATCCTAATCCACCAATTCCTAACCCTAATCCTCCATCTCCTCCTAGTTCTACATCCACTTCCATACCCTCATATAATCCTAATACACCAATCCCTAATTCTCCATCCATTCCCATCCCTCATCTAACCCTACATCCCTTCCAAATATTGTCCAAGAACTCATGATAGAAGAGACATCACCACATCCACATCTTGATGTTGTGAAACAGTGCCCTCCCTCTCTATCATGTACAGTCACTAGTGATGAGGCTATCCTCCATCCTACACATATCACTCCCATTACCATTCCTAACACCGTCCAAATGGTTGATCCTGTCAAACCCATAAAATCCATTGAATCCCCATCTTCTACTCCATCCCAAGATCATAGTCCCCCATCCATCCCATCTCATGATTCCTTTCCTCACTTGAATCTTGATCCTACCATCCTATCTACCCCATCTCCAAATCACACTAGCTCTCCCCCTCCATCCGATGATCCCCTTTGCCCTCAATATCCAATCACCCCATCTCCTATGCCCTTATCACCCATGACCATAAATCCAGATCTTGTCAAACCATCTAATCCCTCTCTTGATCCCTTATTACTCATTCCTCCTGATGCTGCTATCCCCTCGTCTCCATTGCATGATCCTCCATCTCCGCCTAGCCTTGTCACCCCAAAACCACTTTTATATCACCTTGGAAACATTATACTCATCCATGGTGGTATTCTTGTAGAATTAAAACAAAGTATATGCACCACCCTTCCTGGTCCACCTGCTAACGGCCTCGCATCATGCTTCCAAAAGAATAAGCATCCTACCATAGATCACATGCTCAAGAACATGCACTATCAAGGAAAAGGTTTAGGCCTTCATGAGAAAGGTATTTTAGAGCCCATCCAGGTCAAAGAACATTTAGGAACACAAGGTCTTGGATATATCTCCCAAGAGTCACAATCCAAAAATGTTGGTACAACCTCCATACATCCTAAACAACCCTCTCCTAAAGGAATGGGAGGCACTTCCCATCGTTCTACCAAACCATTTGTGACCATCCCCCCTCCTCCATCATATTACCTCAAAAGAACTGTCCATCTTCCTCCTTCATCCTCTAAGTCCATTTTGGGTCCTTATGTCCCTCCATCTCCCGCTACATATATTTTGGGCCCTTATATCCCAAAATCACCTCCTCCATCTCGTCCTATTCATCCTTCTATCCATGTCACCCATCATAAATATCCCACTCTCATATCACATAACCAAGATCAACAAAGGCACATACCTGCACATCCTCCATTTACATATCATCCCCAAAATCCAACCTCCATCACTCCACATCATCCATCTCCTCACACCCATCCCATTGCTATTAAAAAACTTTGGATGCCAAAGTAAAAAATGCATAAATCTAAATATCCACATGAACCTAAAGCTCCTCATGTCCCCTTTAAAATACATGCTAACGAAAAGAAAAAATCAAATCCAAAATCCAAATCAATCCAAAAGGCCACAAAGGCCCACCAAAAAAAAATTCAAAACAATGTAGATTCCCAAGAAAAAAGATACAATACCTTCAAATGCACAATCCATAATGACATCCAAAGTTGCTAATCCAACAAAAACTCATTCACATCCTCCATATCCTAAATTTTTTTTGGGTCCTTATGTCCAAAAATTCACTATCCCAACTCCTCCATTATCGCCACATTCTCCATCCATCAACCCTCCTATTATTTCACATTCATCTCATGTGCCAATGTTGGTCCTAAACACCTTCCACCATAACACATCCAATCCATCATTCCATCCATACACTTTCCAACACCCCATGCACTATCCCACATATCTCCCCCATCCAATCCCTTTGATCCATTCCCTTGCATAAGCCATCCATTCTAATAAGATTGTACCAACATCCAATGGTCACTTTACACATGGGCTCTTATTACCTCACATGGAGTTTAATGCTTTGAGTCCTTCATCCATCTTCTTTATCATATGTCTTATGAATCCATATCCTCATCCATCTCCATCCGTATTTATGTCCAAAAATTCCCAAAAGTCGGAAAAAGTCAAAAAAAAGAAAAAAAATAAAAAAAGAAGAAGAAAAAAACAAAGAAAAGAAAAGAGAAAATAGTAAAGAGAAAATAATTCGTCCAATGGTAAAAACTTGGCAAACAAGCGCCTTGGATAAGTACCATGATGAAAACCTAGCAAACAAGCATCATGCGTAAATCCCCCATCCAGTCTACTTCCACAACTGGGGGCAACTTCCATCTAAGCATCCCCTTCCTTCATCCCCTACATCCACCTATCTGCTATATCCTATCCATTATATCACATTGGTATCCAGTCCCTCCATCTTCCTTGTGATCTTGATCCAGATATGGGCACATATTATACATGCTTTGGACATCTCTTGGCATACCTTCCCCTCCTCCATACACCATCATAATCCTCCTTCCGTATCCATGCATCCTATCCACATATATCCATCTACCTTCATCATCCATCCAATCATGCCACCATCCATCTCCCTTCCTTATCTATCCATGTTCATTTCACTCCCTTATTCACCCATCTTGCTATCTGCCATTCCTCTTGCCTCATCACACATGAAATATTTAGAGTGGGGGAATCTCCTTATTTGCAATAGAGTCCTTGAAGACATCTTCCATCCATCCCTCCAAGTGATCCCTTTCATCTCCCCATCTTTATCTTCCTATCTACCTATCCACTAGTCCTATTCCATCTTTTCATCCTTATCTCCCCATCCATTTATCCATCCAATAATTCATTCCATCCTTCCAAATCTTTATACCTCTCTCCATATATCCTAGCATCTTCTTATCTCCCCATCTTTATAAATCCATCCATTTATCTATTTTTCCTCCTATCTCATAATCTCTTGTCATTGGTATCTAGCTATAGGCTACTCCCACACAATCTAGTGCCATACATCTCATTATCATCATTCCTATCTATCCCTCACATATGTCTCATACCCTATCACTCTTCATCACTTATCTTCACATCCTACCATCATTCTCCCAATTCATCTTTCGATGATTTGGATAACTATCCCCTCCCTGAGTTTCACATAACCCACATCCAACATATCAACCATCATATCCATCTAACCTATCCTAGCTCATCATATCAGTTCCATCATCGTATCTCTTTATCATGGTCATCTCATTATCCCTTGTCCATCATCTATCTTTGGCCTTGTGTTGAACTACGTTGCCCCTGTGCTTTCACGTAGACAAGGTCGATCATTTGATCCACCCCCAGGGCTCTGATTTTGTGTCCTATCTTGGGCATCCATCGAGATCTTCATTTTCCTCTTTCCACTCTCATCCATGGTTAATCGCCAATCTTTTATCGAACTATGAGGGCTCTGCGCTTTCACGTAGCCCAAGCTAACCTATGATCACCCCCCAAGCCCCTAGGTTGCTAGGATGTGTCAGTCTTGTGTCTCATCATCAGGTATTCCCTTATCTAGCTGGTTCTTAGCAAATGAGATCCACTCGTATCATGAGATCCAATCAGTCTCAAATATCCTACATCCTACTGATATTTTAGTTTAATATTCATATTTGGTCTCAATAGGATGCATCCTTCCTATCAGACCTCATCAACCCCATCCATCCTCTTGATCCTATGGAAAAGGACATTTGAAATTGATTGTGATCTTTTGATGCTTTTGGCTTTTGTTTATCATTTGAGCTCCCTATCATCACTTGTCAAGACCGCCATAATATTTCATATTATGATGTGTTTTGACTGGTTTATATAGGGTCATATCTTGATCTTTCTGTCTGTTTTTGTCTTCTTGGTTGTCCCACGTAGTATCCACCAAGATCCCTATGATCTTACGTTACGTCGGGACATCCTTTTGTGCTTGTGGTTATCCCAATACCTGGCCCGACCAAAATCATTGTGACCTTGGGGTGTTGGGATAGCCTCCTTGTTTTTTGTGTTTGTGTATGCATTAGACACTAATCCGCCTTGGTTCCACATACCATAGTATCTAGTGTCTTATTCTATAGCAAAAATCAGTGCTTCGAAATTGGAAAATTGCATTACATTGCATCTTTACCTCCATCATCTTCATTCATTTTAACCATCTCACATCTCCATCCAATCCTACTCCATTCAATCTAGCACAAATTATCTAATCATATCTTTGGTCTTGTTCCTAGCTTTGCTACAAGCCTTGATCCAATCATGATCCTCATCAATCATCATCAGTGGGATGTATCCTTCCCTATCCTTGTGTTATTTTAGGATGTATAATTCCCTCATCAACAACACTCTCATCGGGATGTACCCTTCCCTATCCTTTTGTGTTGTTTTGGGATGTATCCTTCCCTCATCAACAACACTATCATCACCCTCATCAACAAGATGTATCCTTCCCTATCTTGGTGTTGTTTTGGGATGTATCCTTCCATCCTCAACAACACTCCATTAACCATCAGTCCATCCTGGCTTGTAGCTTGACTGGGGAAACATCATATTTGTATTGGAATCCATTTGTGCTTTCCTTTATCTCTTCATTTCATCATCCTCTCTCATCCATCCCTTTGCATCATCTTCCCCATCTACCCTTGCATCATATCATCCATTTTGAGAGCACACCCGTGTTCACTTAAACCCGCATGTCCTCTTGAGGGGGCATCCTCAATCTCTAATATTCATCTTCACCCCCATCATCTTTCTTCCCAGTCATTCCTTTGATGACTAGAGCATCTTTCCCAATCTAACCATCTTCTTTTGGGTTCTATGTTTTAACATTCTTTGAAATGATGCTACTTTGTAACACCATCTCAAAGAGGGGAAAAATGTAGAAATCCAAATTTGGACACTTACATTTGTCCAAATTTATCCCTTTTCATCTAAACATCCTCTTATTCACGTTAATTAGGTAATATTTCTATTATCTAATTAATACCTAATCCTTATTTAATCCCCTAGGTATTTAGTTAATGATTAAATACCTTACCCTCTTTACTCTCCTTTTCATCAAATGAATTAAATAAATATGACATTTATTTAATTCCTCACATGTCACATCATTTTCCTTAATCCTAATCCCATCATTAGGGATGTGCACATGGCTAATCCCTGATTAGGATGTGTCACATCCCCCAAATTTTTCAAGTTGGCTCTTAATCTTCGTTAGCCACTAACTGTCTTCTAATCAATGATTAGTCAGTCTAATCAATCCCCCTTTGGTCAACTCTCTCATTCTCCAAGGAATTTTTAATTCCTTTTTGTCTTCCCCATGTGAATTTAAAATTCACTTTTATTCCTCCAAGGAATCTCCTCTTCCCCATGTGAACATTGAGAGGTCACATCAAGTCACATGAAGCCAAGAACCTTCTATTCTCAATCATGTGAATTTAAAATTCACTTTTATTCCTCCAAGGAATCTCCTCTTCCCCATGTGATCATTGAGAGGTCACATAAGTCGTATGGGTTAGGAACCTTATATTATAAGCACCTTGTCTTATCCAAGGTACTTCTTAGCTTACCCTTTTGGGAACCTTATCTTATCCTTAGGATACTCCCAATCATTGTGAATTTAAAATTCACTTTTATTCCTCCAAGGAATCTCCTCTTCCCCACGTGATCATTGAGAGGTCACATCAATCACATGCCAAGGTACTTGCAAGTACCTCCATCACATGTCATATTCCACCTCATGTGTCCTTGTGACACTTCATCTACCACATGGCAAGATGTGAGGGCTTGTGAGTCCTCAACTCACCATAGCCCTCCATCTTGGCCATGGTGGCTCAATCTTGGCCATTGAATTCTCTAGATAATTCAAATTCCTCTATAAATACCCCCTTTTACATGCTTTAAGGGACCTCATGAATTTTGTAACAAACTTATGATCTTAATCCATTTGAGCCTCCATACTTGCATTCCATAAGATTTTATCACATCCTTTTGCATTCACTCCCCATTTAGCTTATCCATTTGCATCTTCCATTGCATTTCAACCACTTTGCATCAGATTTGTCATCCAATGAGCACATATTTCCATCTACATCAAGGGCCAACCAAAGGATCGATTCAAGACAAGGTATAATTAGTTTTCCTTTTCATCTTTCTTTGTTTTGAATCCAACTAGGCTAATCGTTAAGGTGTTAGTGTTATTTTTCTCTAGTTTTGCATCTTGTTTTGTATGATTTAGGGGAGTTAAAATTCATTGGTCACATTTTTGGAATGCCCAGTGGGACCCACAAACGGGTTTGTTTCTTTTAAAGTTTGTTGTTGTTTGCATTTTTACACGTTCAGGTGACTCAAAAGGGAGACCATGCCCTAGCAGAGGCGACCACGCCCTAGAAGGGGTGACCACACGCTAGCAGGGGTGGCCACGCCGAGCATATGTGCCCCTCTACAACAACACCTTGACTTTTATCCCCCTATCTAACCTGAGGGGTAGTCAGGTCTTGCAGGGATGCCTGTCTATAGAAAACTATCACTGAAAGTTCTCTATTTTAACCAAAGGGGTGGCCACGCCCTAGTAGGGGCAGCCACGCCTAGGCACATGCACCTCTCTGCAATAGAAACAGTGTTTCAACTCTTTGTTTTGGTGAGGGTTGTAGCATTTTATCAAGTTCCCCAAATAAATTATCTAGGTCTATCATGTGGTAGAGGAAAGGGAATCCCATTCATATTTGTTTGAGTTAGGGGAGTCATAGTAAAATGGGTCAAATGGTTCATGAGATATCTCGATGTCTTTAGAAGCACTTACTTCCTCTTGTGATGATAACAGAGTACTAGGAATACCAATTCTAATTAGTTGAAACCCTAGCCCTAGGCCTTTTTGTCTTTGTGAGACAATGATTGTTTCAATCCTTCCATTTTGATGTAGCCCTAACCCACTATGTTTGTCATATCATTTTCTTTGCATTATCATGAAGCCTTTTCCATATTGATCCTTAGACATTTGAATAGACGATGGAGGGTTTTCATTGTCTTCATTATACAACCGGGAGGTGACATCTTCTTTGTCCATAGCTTCTTTACTTAACTCTCCCCATTTTGTGAATTTCATCGTAGGAGGGATATGTATTGTGACAAGTGATTGTTTCCTATTTGTTGTGGGTAAAATGTATGACTTAGGAGGAACCAGCTGACTGACACAATAGGATGATTTCATGTGATATTCTCCACAACCCTTATCTTGGATCTCGGCGTTAGGAGTGGATGAAGACAGTTGTGATGCAATGGACTTGGTAAGAGTTGATGGATCAACGTATAGGGATAAGGTGGAGGATGAAGCCTCTTGATTAACTGGCACCTATCATTGTGGTATTTCGCGTAGGCTTGTGCAATATTGGAAAGGATCTGGATCACCATAAATTGTGATTTATGTGCCATTATACGACAATTTAAGACACTGATGATAAGTGGGAGGTACAAATTTTATAGTGTGTATCCAAGGTCTACCCAACAAAAGATTATAGGGAAGGGTGAGATCCAAGACTTGGAAACTAGTGTCCATAACTGCAAGGCCAATCTTGATAGGGATTGTGACAAATCCTTTAGATGATCTTTCCTCATCATCGTATGCCTTAATGATTATACTCTTAGTGGTGTCCACACATTCTTCTGAGAATCCTAATGCCTTAACCAATTTCAAGGTGAAAAGATTCAACCCTGCTCCTCCGTCTACCAAGACTCATCTAACTTTGGTTTCATGGAAAAGAACTTCAAGGTGTAATGGGTCATTATGATTGGTCTTCTCAGTTGAATAATATTGTTGAGAAAATGTGGCATGATGGGAATTGGTTAAGTATCCTACCATTTCTTCGAAATGATTGAAATCTAAGTTGGTAGGTACGGTTGTGGTCAACAAGGCTTTGAAAAGAATGGCTCGATGATCTGGTGATATAGTCAATAGTTCCAAGATGGATATCTATGTTGGGGTCTTCTCCAGTTGGTCAAGCAACTTATACTTAGGCTTGGAAGACTGTGTATGTGGCTCTGATGAAGGACCTGAAAGGGTTATCTTAGTTTTGCGCGTATTGACAACACATTTAGGACACTTCTTTATGGTAATGGTATGGATAATTTCATTAGCAACTCAGATATTATTGATGATGGTACTATTACACAATTTTCACCTATAGGCTCAAATCAGGAAGAGCACTTTTGCTAAGTGGTGTTCATTTCAAAATTTGATCATACATTTTATGCCATAGTATGAAAACATTACTTTAATTCCATTCATGAATAAATTTTGCATTTTTATGGAGAAAAGAGAAGCAAACTGGTACATTATCAAATATCTTTTATGAAAAATGTAAATCTTTATTCATCAAAGTATTCAGATTGCTTCACACAAGCTGTGATACTAGCTAAGAAAAGTAAATTCAATGCTTGAATTTATAACATGAATACATGTGTGAACATATAAAAATAAGGCATAAGAGTCATAGGAGCCAGTCATTGCCTGAATGACTGGAAGTGTTGTTGTTGCTTGCATGTTTCTGCTGCCTTACTGCTCCCGCTTTTCATTTTCCAAGTGCAAGAACCTGTTATCACACAAAACGAAGTTAGATCCAAAGGATCTAAGTAATAATTGACCTATCATCCTTAAACCTGCACACACATTCACATTAAAAATCCAAACACTACTTTATTTTTATTAACTGGTTTGTGTCATGTGCAGAAACAGGAAATGCAATGTTGCTATGTCATTAATTTTTAGCACGTGGGTTAAACGTGGCTCCCACAAGAGTTGAGCTCAACGTGCTACCTTGTTGTGCTTTCAAGAGCCATTAGAGGATACCAATCCAGAAATTAATCTCTTTGTGATTCACTCAAATGAGTACACATCATTTGTGATAGTGGATGTCTGTCACTGTCATAAGTGACATGTACTTGTTCAGGAAAAATCATAAGAAGAGTGTGCAATCCTTTGTGTCAAAATAGTTAACAAAAGTGCATGAATGCATTAATCCATGAAGATGCAACATTCACCTATGTATGTGTTTACAAGAGACATGCTTGGTTTTGTGAGAGGTACAGTTATTTGTGACTATAATAAGGAAATGTTGATGCGGTTTCATCAAATGACACTTGCACAATAACATAAGAGTGACAATCCTTTGAAACGCAGTGGGAATATAAGAGTATTTTTATCTTGGGGATAGTCTAAAAGGGGGGTGTGTGACTGTCATATAGGAATAAGTCTGAAGTAAAAGTATGATGCATACATAATAGATAAGTGGTACATCATAATCAAGATACTATGGTAGTGATGTGAATTAAAGAGAAAGCACATCAAAGAGAATAGTTCATAGATTAGAAGCATGAAACAAAACAAAGATAGCCATATAGATGAATCTTCAAAATAATGAAGAAGCTCACAAAAATAAGCATAAATTGAGTCACTTCTTCCATAAAATCCTCAACTGAGATGGTAAGAGTAAGACCAAGAAAAATATTTAGGCTAAAACATAGAGCTCAATCATAATTTCAATGTTTACAGCAAAATGGAAAAACCAGATGAGGTTTTATTGACCATGGCCAACCTCATTTGTGCTAATACAAAGATGAAGTATTCAAAGAAAAGTAGATTTTTTGCTAAATGCATGGTTTAAACTCATATCGGTCAAAGGAAAACATGAGGCTGACCTACAAGCCTGTGTATGGGTAGGAAAGGACAAATGCCCAGAAAGATGATTATGCAAGGGTATCAATCCTGGTGAAGCTGCTATTCATGGTGTCGCTGCCCAGGGAACTGTTCTAAATGAAATCAATTGATTGAGATAGCTCTTGTCTCGACTGCCCATTCTCGCTACTGGCTGACATTATATGACTCTTTTTTCTTTAAAAACAAAAAAGTTACCCAGGTAGGAAATCAGCAGGGAATGAATGACCACAGACACTTTCATTATTTTATTCATTGATGCATGAATCTTTTGACAAAGTACATGCAATCTCCAAGAATGCATGGAAATAATAAGAATTTGCTAAGAAATATCAAAGTAGCTCACATAAAAGGCTCAAATTCGCATTCAAGTTATTTTAAAAAGGCACCAAAATTGGAAGGGCTCAGTTTAAACTGATAAGGGGGGCTCATAGAAATGCAACATATGGAGAAATATTTGAAGAACGAGATACCTGACCTTGATGCCGTGGAAATTGCAATTTTTTTTCGAAGAGTGATGCTTTTGAGAGCCATAATTTTCCATTGAAATGCTTAGAAATATCTGAGAAAGCAAGGTGAAAACCTTAATGGTGGCGCGGGTTTGTGTATACCCAGAGTCATGTGCCAAATACATAAATAATGCTGGGAAACACTCAATATCACAAGAAAGAAGCCGTGGAAATGAAGAATGCTCATAGCTTACAGAGAGAAAATGATAATGGCGGCCATTCTAAAAAGAAAGCATCAAATACCTGATATAACATAATACCATGGGTTCAAAGGTCGGCTTCTACTATGAATGTCTTCAAATCTCTGTGCAAAACCCTCAATGGTGGTGACGGTCGAGCTTCTTTGTGAAGCTTTAACAAATGGGATGATTTTCCATTTGTTTTCCTTGCTTTTGGTTTAGGGTTTCTTAACCCTAAATGCAAGAAACCCTAAATGCTATTTTTGATGGACAAAAGGTATTTCTATCTTCTGTTTTAAAATACACATGAGAACTAATATGCAATGTGGGTTAGAAATTTAGGTTTTATGCCTTAGGTTTTGAACAACCTTGTATATGCCTTGATTTATTTATGTGCTACGAATTGCCTTAAGTCTTGTGACTTATTGTTTTATCTTTGACCATGTAAGGAAGCAAAACCGTAGCCTCCAGTTCTTCTTTTTTGCATTTAAAATGAAATGAAAAACATTTTGACTTGATGATGCTTTTATAAATCATTAAGTTATATTGTTATTCAAAATGCAAAGATAAGGTACGTACCCCTTTTGGACTTATGAGTATGGTTGAGGATTTAATGCCTTTTGAGAGCATCTAGGGAGGTTAAAATATTTTTCCAACATGGGGAGAGCATATAGGGGCTTTTATCTACTTGTTTGACCAAGGTTTAAGCAGATTTAGATATGTTTATGGTGGTTTAAGTCAAATTTGACTTTTTCAACCTTTTGGAGCTCTTTTGGGGAGGTTTCGGTTGCTTAAAAATAGGCCTTATTGTTTCATCCAACCCATAGAGCTTCTAGGTCCTATTTTGATGGATCTTGTTAGGAGTTGAGTGATATAGTTACTTAAGTGACTTCATTGTAAATAGTTCTGGATTGGCATTTTTCTGCACTCAGTGATTTTTTAGGTCCTTTGGCAGAATTTTGCAGAGTTTTGTAACTCATTTAGACATGGAATACAGTACATACCTTGGGCATCATTGAATGGAGTATTTTGTCTTCTTATTACTGCAATATTGTGTATTTTCACATGATTGATTAAGTTATTGTGAGATAGTATTTCACTTCCCTTAACTCCATCTCATGGCTTTAGTACCTTTTTGTAGAGAAGTGTGATGTTTGCAGGTTATAATCTGTGTCAAGATTGCAGGTTGCTATTAGCTGTGAGGTCTTCTCCTCCTAAGAGTTTAAGCAATAAGGCCTTTTTATAAAACACTTATGGAAGGCACATAGAAATAGGTTGTGCAAGTTGTTTTTCCAGTCACTATGTACAAGTGTATGAAATTTGAGTTTTTCCAAGGTCTAAGTCATATTCTGGTGTATCACCTTAGGAGGTAGTGATCATTTTATGCAATATTTCTCCCTTTTCCCCTCAAAATTCAGTAAAGTAGGTGATAACCAACTAGGAAGCCGGCCTTCTCCGGAGGTTCTTTTCTAGATCTTGGCAACCCATAGCTCGGATAAGATCCCATGTTCTCTCTAAAAAGCTAAGTGTTCCAACTTAACATGATTTGTCGTGCATCTTAGCTAGGGTGCAAATTTTAGTAGATAAATTTTTTGGGACGCCCAGTGGGACTAAGAACTAATTTTCAATCTCTCTTGTCCTTGTGTTACTGCTGTTTGGTGTGTACAGTGGTAGTTTCAACCTTTTGGAGGCAAGTTTAATCACATACTTGGCAACTTCGAGTGTGGAAATTTTCTGTTTTCAGTAGTTCGAGTGCTGACATGTTTCTAGTTTGAATGGAAAAGAGATGTCAGGTTTTCATGGAAACATGGATTTTTACTCTCCATTCCATGAAAATCGTGCATACATGTCCTCTTATCAACCATATTATACAGAGCAATCTGCTATCATTATTCCAAATGACCCTGTAGCAATAGAATTCCAACATTTTTATCATGCCTCCCACCCTCCCACTCCTACTGAATCTCAATATCATCCAACATATGCTCTGATTCAACCACAAGAACTCATTTCTACACAAAAACAACATGGTCGTTTCAATGACCAACCCCAACATGCTAATAAGGGAGTTAGCGATATTGATAAAATATTGCTTGATTTCCAAAGGCAGATGGATGATATTAAGAGAGAGCAAGAGTTGGTTATGCAGCAGGAAGAGCTTGCTCATCAAGCTTATATTTAGCATCAATAGGACATGGAGGTGCAAGAGTATGAACAGGAGGCTGCTGCTAGACAAGTTACAGTTCAAGAAGAGCAAATGAAAAACTTACTTGCACAAAAACAAAGGCAAGAGTTTCAATCAGCCTTCCATGTTCCAGAATAGCCTATCCAGGAAGAGATTCCCAGGTACAAATTTTCAAGTTTTAAGCAAAACTTACTTTCTAAGTTTTCAAGTTAGCCTTCTAGTTTTGAAATTCCAAGTTAGAAGGGAACATGCGTTCAACCCTGTGAAAATCCATCATCAGACATTCAAATGGAACCAAGCTCTAATGTTCAGAAGGTAGAGGAGGAGCAACTTATTGATCAAGATAACTTAATCCTTTGGGAAAAGCTTAAGAATGCAAATCTTTTGCATTTAGCCATTAAGTGTCATCAATTGCAGCAACAAAGAATTAGATAGGAGGAGATCTCTCAAGTTCAAGTTGGACAACAAGAGGAAAAAATGGAAGTAGTTGTTGAGAAAGATCAATTTACAACTTGGAAAAAGGGAGTATCTCTTTTCTATCAACTTAATGAAGAGGAGGTGATTGCTGAGTTTTGTTCAATACTGGAAAATGAGGAATCTAAATTTTTGCAAGAAAATGAGGAGAATCAAGTTGAGAAACTTGCTATAATGAACATGGCAATGGATCAAAAGGAAAAATTAATCTTCTCATTTGATGAGCTGCCTTACTTCATCGATAAGGATTAGGAATTGGACAAACAAGAGGTTGATGGAGGTAATGTTGATTCATTGTTGCATAAAGGTGAAGGTGAGTTTGAATTCTTTACTCACGAACAAGGAGGTTTAGGTAGCACTATTCAGGGAAAGCCACATTTTGATGTGCATGAAAATACCCATCAAGTTGAACAAGTCCCTGAACTAGACTTACTGTTTTGCAAGGAGGGTGGTTTTGATGCTTTATCAAAGCTAGACGAGACCTGCATTAGGCCTGAGATTAGTCTTTCTGTTTAGAAAAGTAAAGAAGACATTGAAGAGGATATGTTTTGGAGTGATTTAGAGGCTTTATGTACTAATTTGGGTGCTGAACTGTTACTTCTTGATGAAGTTAATCATGAACAACTTGAGTTCACTAAAGGAGCTTCTATTTTCTCACCAAGTCAGTCACAGGGGGTAGACCTTTCCAGCCAGCAAAGCCATAAAACAACAGTAAATGGGCAAGAGATCAACAAAGAGAGCTCAAGTTTTGTCTTTACAAGGGGTTGTCCGATCAGAGAGTTAACCCAAATGGAGTCTAATAAAACGCTAATGGTTAACCAAGCACTCACACATGGAGCCACAACTGAAAGTGGTATAAAGGATATACTTGCAGTTGAAAAGGAGTATGTTCAATTTACTTATCCTCCTTTGAATACAAATACATATGATCAATTTAAAGAGGTAAGTGAACTTGTTACCCTCTTTCATGAGGCAATGCATTACATTTTTAGACATTTTTCAGTGTACCATCTTTATTCAGCTACCATTAAGCTTGAGCGTCGTTGCATACTGAGAATAAAGGGCAGTTACTTTAATCTTCCAGTGAATGGTTTTGTTTGAGTTAGTGTCCTATTGTTACAGTAGTTTAGGATAGTTCAGTAGTTTTCAATTCCTGAAGTGTTGTTCCAGCACAGTTTAATAGTTTCCCTTCAGTAATTTCCTTGTTTTCAATAAGTCTCCATGGTATTTTTGAGTTATTAATTTTGAGTTAAAGTCATGCATCAAGGTTGTTATGGGTTTGTTTCTAAGTTTTCCTAGTGATTCCAAGCCCAATGGATTAGCTAGGCTACTGGTCAAGTGTTTAGCAGGAAAACACTCCACAGAGGTCACCAAAATGTTACACAATTTTCACCTATAGGCTCAAATCAAGAAGAGCACTTTTGCTAAGTGGTGTTCATTTCAAAATTTGATCATGCATTTTATGCCATAGTATGAAAACATTACTTTAATTCCATTCATGAATAAATTTTGCATTTTTATGGAGAAAAGAGAAGCAAACTGGTACACTATCAAATATCTTTTTTGAAAAATGTAAATCTTTATTCATCAAAGTATTCAGATTGCTTCACACAAGCCGTGAAACTAGCTAAGAAAAGTAAATTCAATGCTTGAATTTATAACATGAATACATGTGTGAACATATAAAAACAAGGCATAAGAGTCATAAGGGCCAGTCATTGCCTGAATGACTGGCAGTGCTGTTGTTGCTTGCATGTTTCTGCTGCCTTGCTGCTCCCACTTTCCGTTTTCCAAGTGCAAGAACCTTTTATCACACAAAATGAAGTTAGATCCAAAGGATCTAAGCAATAACTGACATATCATCCTTACACCCACACACACATTCACATTAAAAATCCAAACACTGCTTTATTTTTATTAACTGGTTTGTGTCATGTGTAGAAATAGGAAATGCAATGTTGTTGTGTCATTAATTTTTAGCATGTGGGTTAAATGTGGCTCCCACAAGGGTTGAGCTCGGTGTGATATCTTGTTGTGCTTTAAAGAGCTATTGGAGGATACCAATCGAGAAATTCATCTCTTTTTAATTCACTCAAATGAGTACACATCATTTGTGATAGTGGATGTTTGTCACTGGCATAAGTGACATGTACTTGTTTAGGAAAAATCATAAGAAGAGTGTGCAATCCTTTGTGTCAAAACAGTTAACAAAAGTGCATGAATGCATTACTTCATGAAGATGCAACATTCACATGTGTATGTGTTTACAAGAGCCTTGCTTGGTTTTGTGAGAGGTACAGTTATTTGTGACTATAATAAGGAAATGTTGATGTGGTTTCATCAAATGACACTTGCACAATAACATAAGAGTGACAATCCTTTGAAAAGCAGTGGGAAAAGAAGAGTATTTTTATCTTGGGGATAGTCTAAAAGGGGGGTGTGTCACTGCCATATAGGAATAAGTCTAAAGTAAAATTATGATTCATACATAATAGAGAAGTGGTACATCATAATCAAGATAATATGGTAGTGATGTGAATTAAAGAGAAAGCACAACAAAGAGAATAGTTCCTAGAGCAGGACCATGAAACAAAATAGAGATACCTATATAGATGAATCTTCAAAATAATGAAGAAGCTCACAAAAATAAGCATAAATCGAGTCACCTCTTCCTTAAAACCCTCAACCGAGATGGTAAGAGTAAGACCAAGGAAAATATTTAGGCTAAAACACAGAGCTCAAGCATAATTTTGATGTTTACAGCAAAATGGAAAAACCAGTTGAGGTTTTATTGATCGTGGCCAACCTCATTTGTGCTAATACAAAGATGAAGTATTCAAAGAAAAGTAGATTTTTTCCTAAATGCATGGTTTAAACTCATATCGGTCAAAGGAAAACATGAGGCTGACCTACAAGGTTGTGTATGGTTAGGAAAGGACAAATGCCCAGAAAGATGATTATGCAAGGGTATCAATCCTGGTGAAGCTATTATTCATGGTGTCGCTACCCAGGGCACTATTATAAATGAAATCAATTGACTGAGATAACTCTTGTCTCGATTGCTCGTTCTCGCTACTGGCTGCCATTATATGAATTTAAAAAAAAAAAAAAAAAACAAAGTTACCTTGGTAGGAAATCAGTAGGGAATGAACAACCACAAGCACTTTCTTTATTTTATTAATTGATGCATGAATCTTTTGAAAAAGTACATGCAATCTCCAAGAATGCGTGGAAATAATAAGAATCTGCTAAGAAATATCAAAGTAGCTCACAGAAAAGGCTCAAATTCGCATTCAAGTTATTTTAAAAAGGCACCAAAATCAGAAGGGCTCAGTTTAAATCGATAAGGGGGGCTCATAGAAATGCAACATATGGAGAAATCTCTGAAGAATGAGATACCTGACCTTGACACCATGGAAATTGCAAAATTTTTTGAAGAGTGATGCTTTTGAGAGCCATAATTTTCCATTGAAATGCTTAGAAATATCTGAGAAAGCATGGTGAAAATCTTAATGGTGGCGCGGGTTTGTGTATACCTAGAGTCATGTGCCAAATACATAAATAATGTTGGGAAACACTCAATATCACAGGAAAGAAGCCGTGAAAATGAAGAATGCTTATAGCTTACAGAGAGAAAATGATAATGGCGGCCACTCTTAAAAGAAAGCATCAAATACCTGATATAACATAATACCATGGGTTCTAAGGTCGGATTCTACTATGAATGTCTTCAAATCTCTGTGCAAAACCCTCAATGGCAGTGGCGGTCGAGCTTCTTTGTGAAGCTTTAACAAATGGTATGATTTTCCATTTGTTTTCCTTGCTTTTGGTTTAGGGTTTCTTAACCCTAAATGCAAGAAACCCTAAATGCTATTTTTGATGGACAAAAGGTATTTCTATCTTTTATTTTAAAATACGCATGAGAACTAATATGCAATGTGGGTTAGAACTTTAGGTTTTATGCCTTAGGTTTTGAACAACCTTGTATATGCCTTGATTTATTTATGTGCTATGAATTGCCTTAAGTCTTGTGACTTATTGTTTTATCTTTGACCATGTAAGGAAGCAAAACCGTAGCCTCCACTTCCTCTTTTTTGCATTTAAAATGAAATGACAAACATTTTGACTTGATGATGCTTTTATAAATCATTAAGTTATATTGTTATTCAAAATGCAAAGATAAGATACATACCCCTTTTGGACTTATGAGTATATGGTTGAGGATTTAATGCCTTTTGAGAGCATCTAGGGAGGTTAAATCAATTTTTCAACATGGGGAGAGCATATAGGGGCTTTTATCTGCTTGTTTGACCAAGTTTTAAGTAGATCTAGAGATGTTTATGGTGGTTTAAGTCAAATTTGACTTTTTCAACCTTTTGGAGCTCTTTTGGGGAGGTTTCGGTTGCTTAAAAATAGGCCTTATTATTTCATCCAACCCATAGAGCTTCTAGGTCCTATTTTAATGGATCTTGTTGGGAGTTGAGTGATATAGTCACTTATGTGACTTCATTGTAACTAGTTCTAGATTGGCATTTTTCTACACTCAGTGATTTTTTAGGTCCTTTGGCAAAATTTTGTAGAGTTTTGTTACTCATTTAGACATGGAATACAGTACATACCTTGGGAATCATTGAATGGAGTATTTTGTCTTCTTGTTACTGCAATATTGTGTATTTTCACATGATTGATTAAGTTATTGTGAGATAGTATTTCGTTTCCCTTAACTCTGTCTCATGGCTTTAGTACCTTTTTGTAGAGAAGTGTGATGTTTGCAGGTTATAATCTGTGTCAAGATTGCAGGTTGTTCTTAGCTGTGAGGTCTTCTCCTCCTAAGAACTCAAGCAATAAGGCCTTTTCATAAAACACTTATGCAAGACACATAGAAATAGGTTGTGCAAGTTGTTTTTCCAGTCATTATGTACAAGTGTATGAAATTTTATTTTTTCCGAAGTCTAAGTCATATTCTAGTGTATCACCTTAGGAGGTAGTTATCATTTTATGCAATCTTTCTCCCTTTTCCCCTCAAAATTCAGTAAAGTATGTGATAACCAACTAGGAAGCCAACCTTCTCCGAAGGTTCTTAACCAGATCTTGGCAACCCACAGCCTAGAAAAGATCCCATGTTCTCTCTAAAAAGCTAAGTTTTGCAGCTTAACACGATTTGTCATGCATCTTATCTAGGGTGCAAATTTTAGTAGATAACAGGTACCTAGTTTATAGTCATACTTAGCATTGGTATAATTGGTTGAGGTATTATTCTTAGTTCTTGAACTAGAGGCCTTTCCTTTCCCATGGTCATGTAATGGATCTGTGAAGACCTTCTGATTACTGTTTTTGGTATGTTTTTTCCCATTGACTTCCATGGTTCCATCTTCAACAAAATCTTGTATGATGTTCTTCAGTTGTCGGCATTGTTGTAAGTTATGTCCCTTAGTTTGATGGTAATCACAATAGGCATTGTCATCTCACCATGAAGGTTTAAATTTTCCAGGATCATACTATTTTGGCTCCAAAGGTTGTATGAGTTTATGTTTAATCAGTTATTTGTAAACTATCTCAATTGGTTCCCCCAAAGGGGTAAACTCACATTTTGGAAATGTCCTATGTGGTCATTGTTCTTGTGAATTTTGGACAAAGTTGGTCGTTTGATCAAGATTATTAGTCATGTCCTAAGAGGGGTTGGAACCTCTAAGTGTGATTGCAGGTCCTGCATGTAGGGTATTAGCATCAACAATATCATCATTCGTTACATTTTTGTTCCTAGACCAAAACTTGTTTCTATCGTTGGGAGCATTTTGATGTTGAACAACTGGATTCCTGTCTGGCATCTTAATTTCTCCTTTGTCAATAAGGCCCTTTTCAAGTATAATTCCCTTTTGTACCAAGTCTAGAAAAGAGGTTCAACAATGTACTCTTAAGTCACTTCTCAATTTCGGATGAAGATTTTCAAGGAATATTTTGACCTTTTGTTTTTCTGGTAACTCAACTGGACATTGACTAGCTAGACTTCTCCATCTCTGAAAGAAAGTGGTGAAATTTTTGCCATCTTTTTGCGTGGTATGACACAAGGTAGCTATTGTGATTTCATTGTCTATGTTGAAGGAAAAATGTTCCAAAAATTTCTCAGCTAATTCACCCCATGATTTTATGTTGTACGGAAGTTTAGAGAACCATTCCAATGCTATCCCAACAAGGGTTCATGGAAAGAGTCTCATAAGGTATGTGGGGTCATTTGAGATTTCCATGCATGTTGTAGAAAATTCCTTGATGTGTTCCAAAGGATTCCTTTTCCCATGATACTTAGGAAAATTCAGTATAATGTATCTGTGTGGGATGGGTGTCATGTATAGCGCTTTGTCAAAGGGACATGGGCATAAATCTTGCATTGAGATAGTTCGTTTGCTTGACATTGACATACTTTCCATTTGTTGTTGGAGGATTTGCATTTGATTTTGCAGAACATCTACCTGTGTTAAAGACATGTTGGTTGCGTTATTAGGATCGATGTAAGTGTTTTGAAATACAATATTTTTTGACGGATTGTGATTTGGTGAGGGTATATGTCCTATTTGTGTAGCCCCTATGTGTGGAATGGCAATACTAGTGTTGATATAGGGTATAGATCATATTGTGTTCATGCCAACTTTGGGTCTTTTACCAGTGGTGTTTGTGCCAAAGGGGTTTGATGAAGATGCTCCCGCAGTAAATCTTAAGCCCTGTGTTACACCAAATGGGCTCATGTGTACGATTGAGGCTGTTTGAGTATGTATTCCAGTTGGTATTACTGCAATAATTTGAGGAATGGAGACACTCGATGCCATGGTTTGCGTTGATTGAGTAGATGTTATTTTTAAGGTGTGAACGTCAAATCCTGGTGGTAGTGTGGCACCTTCTACTAACAGCTTTGCCATATATCTTTGAGGATCATTTTCCAAACACTCATCCATAAAAGATGCAAATTAAGGATCTTCAACAACAGTGTCTATGTCTTCTACATAAATATTTCCATGTGTGTCTCTAGTGACAATTTTTTTAAGAAATTTTTTGTGAGGTATTTATGTCCCTAATGGTTGGTTTGCGAAAGGATTGATGAAGTCCTGTGAGTCTGCCATCTCTCTATGTTTCTTTTTAGACCTTGTTTCAACCATGAAAAATATTGCTCAAGATGAGGTAATGCAAACTATGTCTAAAATGATATGTTCTATTCTATGCTTTTGGGATTTTTTGATTATAATGAATGCTACTATTTTTTTGGTATTTTCTTGGAAAATAAAGGATGTCTAAAATGATGTATGCTAGGATTGCAATATGCAAAATTTTAAGTAGACTCTTAAGGTAAATCATGGTAAATTATTCTAAGAGGATATTACCTACTACCTATGGATTAACCAAGGCTACGACTTAACTTTATCAAGGCACCTGATATAGGACAAGGAAAAAATGATAAGGTGAATTTCCAAACTAAACTAATGAGCTGGAAGGATTCACTAGTAGGACAAAATGACTAGGTTCAATGACTTAGACTGTCGAAGCATGGATTTATCCAATAATGCAGAAATTTGGCCTATTCTAAGATATGAAAATTCCTATGATGGAACTAAGTTTCATAACTAAGATGTCTATCTCTAAAACTAAATGACACGTAAAGATGAACAATGCAAGGTTTTGAGCAAGTTTCCAGTTTTTGTCCAAGGTTGACTATGAGAAACAAAGACTAAAATGATAGTTTGTTTCCGAACTGTGATTGTGAATTCTATATTTTTGTTGATAGAAAAATGTGGTTTAGTTTTTAGATGCATTGCAGAAATTGACAGATGCGTTGCATATTACAGATGCAACTCTCTGATGAAAATTGGTCTCGGTTTACTAACAGGCAAATGCGACTTACCCTAACAGATGCGGCTAAATTTTTAATAGGTGCGACTCTAATGTTAGATGTGACTTACAATGATAGATGTGACTCATAATCTAATGTTAGTGGACACTGATTTGTTGAGAGGAAAATGCGAGTTTTTGGCTAATAGATGCATCTCAAAATTACCAATGCGATTTTCTATTTATCAGATGTGACTCGGTCTTACAAATGCGATGTTTTGATGACATAGGTTTTTTGACTGACTCTATTTTGTCATCAAATTTTGGAAATTGAAAATAATAAAAAAACACTATGTTTCAGTTTCGATGAGCATTAATATGTTAAAATTTGGAAAACATGTACAATTCCTAAGGTTGGTAGTGACAATACTTGTTGAATTCTCACTTGGGTTTCCCTAGCTATGCTTATTCAAAGTGGATGACTATAAGCTTGACTGCATTGTCTCCCCCCCACGACACACACTTCTCGAGTTAGCCAAGCTTCAGTTCCCATGACTCTCCTAGGGAAAACTTTTCATCTCTACTATTGAACCGTAAGATTATGAGACGGCTTCAGAGGTTTGACCTCTTGCACCAACAAATAGAAGATTTTGGGTTAAAATATCAACAAATTAGAAAATTGAGTATGGGCACTCATTCAAAAAGCCATGCGAGAGGCAATATCATCCCAATCTACAGAGGTTACGCTTTGTTGTTTTCGATGTACCACAAGGGTACTTGGGAATCAAAATGCTTGTTCGCTGCCAGGATCTTTGTAATATTGAGTTTCCTCGAGCATTATAATTTTTATACCGGTTAGGAGTAGCTTGGTGCAAAATCTCGTCACTGGTTTGAGTCACTTTGGTTACTCTTAACCACCAAAGCAAGCCCAATTTATAGAGTTAGTAACAATTTCTCTTACACCCAGGATCACACAAATGCGCAAGGCGAGAGTATACTTCTATTAATGAATCAAGATCTAATCTAAACATATACACGCACATAAGACATTGGTTAATTTTAAACCCAAAAGACAAGTTTTATAATCTACCAAACAGTCTGTTTCAAAAATAGAGTCTTCGACACATGTCTTGCAAAAATTTCATTAGTAGTTTTAAATTGGTCTTCATCGATCGTCCTACAGAAAAGGTTTCGAAAACTTGTCTTCTATGCTACGTCCTGCAAACACTATGTTAACTCCTTAAAACACACGCTGCAAATAAAAAATTAGCTAAAATAAAAACACAATGAAAAATTGTAAATCAAAAAGTGAACCTAGAAATTTCACCAATTAGATGCGTCGATTAGAGCAATAGATGTGTCACGGATTTTCACCAGTCAATTGCGTTGTGATAAGCCACAGATGTGTCAAATTTTGTTAGATGCATCGTTGTATTCATGAAGTGTGGTTTGTAATATCAGTTGCATCGTTTTATCTATCAAATGCATCATTTTGTATGATACCTGTAAAAATTGAATAAACGTCTACGGATTTGTGAAGAATGTGTCTTCATGTCGGGTTCACCAAATGTAACACAAGAAAACTATAAAGCAAGATTAAAGAAATACAAAGCATTTAAACTCAAACTAACCTACATTAAACAACAAAGAACAAAGGAAATAGCTAAAACATAAAACAATCTCACCAAAGATCGATGTGACTCCATGAATAATCTCTATTGTCCTTCTCCATTTCAATGTGATAGTATTCTTGCCCTCAGATTTTAAGTATGTTTGCAAGTATAGCCTTGATGTATGTGATTATAGAAAAATATCGAAGATTAAACAAGTGCTCCAAAATTCATACAATTTTGGGAGGAATTGAAATGATGAAAGCCAGGTCAATTTATAGAAAATTGATCATTCGAACGAGAGGCTAAGATCGAGAAATAGATAAATGATTTATATTAAAAGATTTGACATGCACTGAGATAAGTGTTAGTACTAATATGAGTGATAAAACCTAAGAATAGAGATCAAGATTAAATAATGATTTAATCTCTAGTTGAAAGTATTCAAAAATTAGAAGAATGATGTTTGCATGAAAAGGATAAAGATAAAATAAAGACAACGATCTGTCTGAATGCACACATAAATTAATTAATTAAATAAAGATATTTAATTAATAAATATATACATGCATAAGAGTCTTAACCAGATAACTAACTGGTTATGACAGAGAGTCTCTTTGTAGAGATGATCAAATATTAAATTAGGAGATAACTGATTGATTTAAAAAAATCTCGAGTCAAGTGATGAGTGAATAATTAGATGACTATGCGATTATCTAATCAAAGGAATATTCAAGGAATAATAATATTCATGAATTAAATGATTATTTAACTCAACATTCGAAATTCAAATATTTAATTAAAATAAATAAATATTTATTTAATTGACTGTCGAAAATGTTAATTGAATAATTAAATAATTCAAAATGAATATTTCGTTATAGTCGAAATTGTGATAAAGGATAAATTATTTAATTCAGAAAGGGGATTAATTAATTTAGCAACATAATTAAATAAATAAGATTTATTTAATTAATCAAGGTTGAATAAAGGTCATAATGAATTAATTATATAATTAAGGTTATTTAATTAATAGAAGAAATGTGACTATATAAAGTAATTAAATAATCAACATTATTTAATCGCGACCATGGACATTAGAATTATGTCAAAAATGGTACTCACAGGCCTAGACCAATTTTCAGTGTCTACAAAAGCAATTGCTCACAACAATGGTGTTAGCAATGGCTTTAAAGTGGGGCCATACATCGACACTCATGTTTCATTATGCGGTTTTCTTTCTTACTGTGACACGTCCTATTCTTGGTGGTTTCATTGGGTTTGATTTCCTCTGAGAGTGTGATATTTCTTTTACTTGTCCTCTTTTGGAGACATTAAGTATAATGTTCCATAAGATGAAACCTTGCACAAACTAAGAAAAATCCCTTTAAACATCCCTCTTTCTTATTGTGTTGCATCTTTGTACCTTATTAGAGTCATGAAGGTATGGCTTTGATATGGATCCTTGGGGCTCACCTAGTGAACAACTAGCTTCACTAGCCCTTGTGAGCATGCATTTTCTTTTTGTCCTTATCATAGTCATGGGGTATGACGTTGATATGGACTTCCTAGGGCTCACCTAGTGGACACCTAGCTCCCACTAGCCCTTGTGAGCACACATTTTGTTTGCATAGTGGACAACGCGTTCCACTTGTAAACCTTCAGCCTAGATCCAATCCACTGCATTGGACAACTAGTCGAAGCTTGATCCATTGCATTTTTTGTTTTCCTTTTTGTTTTTCTTGTCTTTGATGGTGTATGTTTGTGATCTGATTATGGCTTCATATATCAGCCATGCACATGTGTTCCTTTGTGCCTACATTGGTTTGGTATAGGATCTCGACCTTGGCCCTCTTGATTGTTGTCATCCTATCTTACTAACATTTGTAGATTGGAACCCCTCTTGATTGTGTGTTTGGATACTTTAGTGTGAGTTTGAAGCAAGTTCATCCTCTCACTAAAGTGGGGGCTAAATGTAGTGTAGTAAAATGCATACCCTTGCATTTTCACACTTGTTTGGGCCCGCCTTGCTTTATTTATGCTTCTTTATGGTTTAATTAGGTCCTATTTTGTATCCACAAGCCTAATAAACTATATATTTTTATGAAAAATCTTGAAAAACATAAAAAGATAAATGATCATTTAATGTTTTTGTCTGTGTGTCCCTCATTTATGGACTGGGACTAATACGCCACCTTAGGCATCTTTATCCTCCATGGGTCTTAGGACCTTGATTTTGAAACCACCTAAAAAGGTCCCTTTTTGGAGTTTGTGCCCCGATATTTGAGCCTTGGGACTAAGACACCACCTAAGGAATCTTAGTCCTCCTAGGCTTATTTTCGGGGTCTAATTTCAAATTCCAGCAAGATTTAGCCTCCTTTAATTAATGAATTCATATGTCAGCTTGTTGTGTTGTAATTTCAGGATATTAAGCATGAATAAGTATAAATACAAAGGTTCCTTCACTCATTTTCATCTAAGCAAGTTGTGAGAGTATCTATTCTAGCAAAATTAAGTCCACAAGAGAATTCAAGAGCAATTAATTAAGCATTTGGAGCCATCATCAAGATTCAAGCATCATGTCAAGGGTTTAGTACATCCATTCATGTTGTTGAGCCACGATTGTGGATGTAGCATTGAATATCTATTTACAACCATTGTTCATATCAAATCCGAGGATTTAAGATCTACATTTTTTATGGCCACTACATGGGAGATTGCATATTTGCTTCACAAGACATTATCCAAGGTGATATCATTTACATATTTCATGTTTCATGCTTCATTTCACTCATTTCATCATTTGGTTTAATTGCCTACAAGGGGTTTGACCAAGGAAAACCCCCATTTATTAACAATCAACAAGTTGTTTCTCTCTTGTGTGTTTGTATTTGTAGATCTAGGTTGAAGACTTAAAGATCATTTGGAATGCAAGATTGAAAAGTTGCATTGCCAAAGTTGTCATCTTCACGAAAACTCACCTACATGCCATATCCAGAAGTTTAAGGACCTCAAATTTAGAGAGAAGCAAGTACAAAATTTGAAGCTCAAGACCACATTCAGAGTCTTTAGAAATTCAGAAAGGGACTAATATGCCACCTTGGGCATCTTAGTCCTCCACAGGGTATTTTCCAGAGATTCTTCAAGATTCTGTTCTGGCATCCAAAGATTCCATATTTACCTCAAAAAATAGTAGCGGGACTAATACACAATCTTGGGCACCTTAGTCCTCCATAACACTTTTTGATAGCATTTTTGCATTTCCAGAATCCTCGTTACATCTCCAAACTTCCCAGGTACACATACCCTAACTTGGTGTAGCTTAATTTCATCATTTGCACTCAATATTTGACTTGCATTACTAGGTTTTGTGAGTTGAATGCTAAATTATCTTTTCCAAGCTTTTGCTTGGTGGTGAACCACTTAAAGATGAAAGAATCCCCTCCTAGGTCCTCCTCATTATGAATTGACTCACCTTGTGAGGTTGCTAGTCATTTCAATTAGGACTCCTAGGACAATGTTTAATGACCTAGGTAGAATAGGTAATCACCCTTTGTATTTTATCTTCAGTTTAGGCCTAAAGCCTTAGGGTTTTTAAACTTAGGCATCTCATGGAAAATCCCTAGGAAATAGAAAAATTTCTAACACATGCACCATGTGAGGGGAAATAAATAAATAAATATTTATTTAATTTTTAGGAGAAAGGGGATAAGGATGGGTAGATAATTAGGAATAATTAATTACCCAAGGTTAGAACTTAGGGGATATAGAAGAAGTGATTTTAGATAAATGTTGGGATGGTGAATATTAATTAAATAATGTAATTTATTATTTTATTAACATAAGAATCATGGGTAAGATGAATTAGGGTAAATTGACCAAATGTGGTCATTTTTTAGTGTCCAAATTTAGGTGTCTACATCAATAGCTTCCATGATAGAAGAAGAATGATAATTAAATTTATGAACTAGAAGGTGGATGCATATATAAAATGAGGGACAAATACGAAATGGGATGGGGTAGTAGATGTAAGGATAGCATGACTAATAAGGGTAGCAATTTGTTGAGTCGTACTAGATAAGATAGGCATGGAGGTATAATAAATGGTGTGAGACACATGTATCTCAAGAGGAGTAACTTTAGAAGGAAGGCCATGTTGAGAAGGGATAGTGGAGAAGAGATAAGCACTATGTGGTGGAATACTAGTGGTAGTGCTATGAGGATGAGTGGTTGTGGAAGGGAATATAGTAGAGAATAGATCAATGGTAGAAGTGGGAAATGAGGTAGAGGTAACAATCATCGTATATGAATCAATTTTAGCATTAATCTTGTAATATTTCTAAGTCACATGACTTGCTCATGAATGAACATATTATAAATCATATTGAACCATTTGTGTAAAATTTCTAGTAGTAGCCAAACTGGCAAGGTCATCATTGATACATCTACTTTGCTTTGAAAACTTGTTGTGTTTAAGAATACCTTCAAAGGACTGCTAGATCACCAGGGGGTAGGTTCTCCTAGGTCAACACTAAAAAATAAGGACTCTTATGGTTTTGCTAAGGACCAAAAACATTAAGTAATATATAAGAGCTCTAGAATAATTATGTAGATTTTAAATTTATTTTAGATACTCTAATTGAAGTGTTCCGAAGATTCTTCTTCATTAAATGTGAATGATATTCAAATGAAGCTTATTGATGCGAGGATGATCTTTTGGATATAGTTGAATGCCTTTAAATACAAGGGCATAGCAATAAAATAAGTTATGATGCTTTATATTATGAAGAGCAAGAGGTATTCTTGGATATTGCATGTTTTTTCATTGCAGAAAAAAGCGATCTGGCAATTGAAGTATGGAATGGATCAGGATGGAGTGGTTTGTACAGCTTGGAGAAGTTGAGGAATAAGTCTCTTGTTGAAATAGATGAGAGAAATTACATCAGAATGCATGACCATTTAAGAGATTTGGGAAAAGAAATTGCAAATGAACAATCGCCTTACCGTCTTTGGTCTCCCCAACAAATTATTAAAGTATGGAATGGATCAGGATGGAGTGGTTTGTACAGCTTGGAGAAGTTGAGGAATAAGTGTCTTGTTGAAATAGATGAGAGAAATTACATCAGAATGCATGACCATTTAAGAGATTTGGGAAAAGAAATTGCAAATGAACAATCGCCTTACCGTCTTTGGTCTCCCCAACAAATTATTAAAGTTTATAATGAACAGGTGAAATTAACAATTTTTATATTATCTCACTTATCAATGAAAACCAAATCTTCTTTATTTTCATAGTTATCTTTAATTTTATGTTTTATTTGGATTGAAAATGGAATAGGCATGGAAAGAACAATGACCAGTTTAGCTCGAGTATTGAACTAGTGTCTCTGGTTTAAATAAAGTTTATAATGAAGAATATTTGAGATTAGTTTATATTTATATTTTTATTGTCTCACTCATCAATGGCAAAGGAATCTTCTGTGTTTCTGTTTGTGTGGTTGATTCAGAATGGAATAGGTATGGGAGGAATAATGGCCAGCTTAGCTCGAGTATTGAATAACTGTCTCTGGTTTACAGTTTATAATGAAGAACAGGTAACATTAACATTTTTTATTTGTCTTACTCATCAAAGGCAAGGGAATCCTCTTTTTTTCTGTTTGTGTGGTTGCCTCATGGAAATTCTATTATTCTCACAGTTGTTTAATTTTATGTTCTTTTTGGGTTCAGAATGGAATAGGCATTCGAGAAATAAAGGCCACCTCTGCTGAGGAGTTTGGTGATTGCTCGTCGCGCGCTGAACTCATGGTTAACACAACCAGAGGAATTTGGGCCCTGGCGCCTTCTAGACTTGGACTAAAAATTATTCAGGCTCGAGGTTCTAATTTAATTCATGTAATTAGTGAAGCGTCAAGAGATTTGGTCTGGCTTCGCTGGTTTGATATTGGGCAGAGAAATCTTCAGTCAGTAAATCCACTCAAAAATTTGAGGGCTTCAGAACTCTGTGAAAATTGGAGGCAGGCAAATCATCGTTTACTAGAGCTTTGGGTGGCTGAGTGCGATGTAAGTATCTCCCAGCTGTTCAAATTTATATTTCAACTTATTTTCAATAATTGTTGAATGATTAGTTCATCTCCTCAAAAATATGTTGCAGGCTCCTTTACAGTTAAGAGAGCTGATTATTTCTTATTGCAAACAATTCCAAGGGTTTCCAAACTCAATAGGACGCCTCAAGCAATTGAAAAAAATAGTCCTGACTTCGACGGAGCGTTTGGAAAGTCTTCCAGAGGAATTCGGCCTACTACGATCGCTGGAGCACCTGGAATTAAGACAATGTAGTGAGCTGTCATCACTACCTAACAGTATGGGCAATTTGAGAAATCTGCGGCATCTAAGTTTGTTAGGGTGCAGGAAATTGGAAAGATTACCATATTCTTGTAAGCAGTTAACGCTGCTGCAACATATGAGCTTAAGCTCATGTTTCAATGTCACCTTTATGTCGGATATTATGGAAAACATGTCAAAGCTAGAGTATTTGAACCTCTCATGCTGCTATCAACTGGAAGAGTTGCCTCGTCACGTCACAAATTAGGCGTCCTTGAGAGAGCTCTATTTAGAAGATATGAGGAAGTTAAGGGAGGTACCAATGAAGATTGATCAACTGAGAAAATTGCGAAAATTGTCTGTTGGGGGTAATTCATTGACAAGCTTGCCGGCCTCTCTTGGAGATTTGTCTTCCTTGACTAAACTCGAAATTAATAATAGCATTAGGCTGGAATGTTTACCAGAGTATGTGGGGCGTCTTAGTCTCTTAGAGAGTTTAGAGATATTCGATTTAGGAGTGAAATCTTTGCCGAAATCAATTACTCAATTGACTAATCTTCAAAGTCTCTGTATATCTTGTTGTCCAGTCATCGAATTCGATCTTGGATCGTTTGGTTCTTCGTTGTGTAAGCTTAAGACGATAGAGCTATCATTTAATGATATATTGTCCAACATCTCCATCTCAAAAGACCATTGTGCTGGCCTTGAGGCTCTCAGAATTGATGACAACAGCAATCTAACGGAGATAGAAGGCCTACCAAGCTCAGTCAGAAAACTGGTCATAAGTAAATGCCCCAAGTTGTCTGCGCTTCCCAGTTTTGCACAATTAACTTCTCTCCGAGAATTTGAACTGAGCGGTTGCTCCCAAGTTAAGAAAATTCAAGGTTTACAACATTGCAGAGAATTGGAGAAGTTGAAAGCATATACATGGTGGGAGGTGCCGAGTATAGAGAGCCTGGAGTGCATGGAAAGATTGAGGACCCTGCATCTCACAGCAATGAGGAAATCAGCTGTTGAAGGTTGCATTCAAAGCTTGCAGGTAATAATACAAGTCTCTAGGAATTTAGAACTCTAATTATTTTTGTGTTATTTTGCTTTCGCTTGAATATTGATGTACAAATTATTTGCAGAAATTGCCGGGCGAAATAATAGTTTGTACGCGAGCAGTCCCAAATGCAGCCTCATTTGTAAACTCCTTGGTCTTTCCTACTCTCTACGTCGTTGACTCCTGCTCTAACGTGCAAACTGATGGGAATCACGGGCCTAAATTGGTTGTGAAGCAGGCCATTAATGGCAATGCCATTATTGTTTGCTTTTTTATGTTGACTCCAGGTATGGCGCTGTTGAGTACAATTGGGACAGATTCAATTGATGAAAACAAATCTGAAGTGGAGGTGGAGGAGGGGATGTGGGTATGGATAGGTGTCTTCACACAACGTTCTGAATGGTACACATCAAACAACTACGAGGCGTATTTTTCAGGGGAGAATGGCATGGTGGAGAAAGGAATAATTGCGGAGGGAGAAGAGGATACAGTTATGCAGGCTTTGCGCAACTTAGTGGGGCTGATGGAAATATGATTTTGCTACATTGAAGTGGATAGAGTTAAATTATCCTTCATTTCACATAGAAAGGAGATGAAATGAGATAATATTTTTTTGTTTTCACGAAGTGTGGCGGCTATTACGATTTAAAATTTTGCTTATTAAAAAGTTTTAACTTTTTATTCGAATGGATTTTTTTTAAGTATATGTTTAAATAAGATTTTGTTTCATTTTATTATTCTTTTGTTTTATTTTAATTAATAAATTTTATGTTGCTGCCATTTTTTTACTTAAGGAAATATTAAGATGAAACGAATAAGTGTCTCACATGAATAGATGGATGCAAGTATGTAAGGATAAACAAACAAGTTAGTCTAGATCTACCTTTCCTTTTGCTTAACATTAGAACACAAATCAACTAGGATTTTATGATTGGCTAACTGCCTCAAAGGAGAGCAAATTTGTCCAAGTTTTGTTCCTTTGTTGCAAAGTGGGCAGATTTGATGTGTGTAATTGATTAACTTAATTGATATAAGCCTTAAATATGAAAATACAAATGATCACACGAAAAAAATAGAAAGCCAAAAAAAAAAGGGTACATATTTGAGAAGTGCAAACAAAGGAGCAAATGTGATTGAAATCTAAGGCTGAAATGCAAGGACAAGGGTGTGGGGTGCCCTAGTCCTAGGGTTTTAGTTTGTTCAGAGTTCTAATCACTTTGTTATAGTATGCTCTATGCTCTTTTCAAACCTATTTCTAATGGAAGTTTCAGATCTAACGTGAACACATAAAAGAGGAGAAAAGGTTACATTGTATAGGAGTTTGCCTTAGTCAAACCCCTATGTTGGTGTCCACAAAAATAATGATAATGATGGCATAAATCATGTAACCTCGTTGGGGCAAAGGAAAAGTAAATAATAATGATTGTAATAAATGAACAAGATATGATAATGTTACCTTAGGCATGAAACCCTTGTTGAAGTGATGTCATACCATAAGTTGCCACAAAGAGTTGATGAAGAATAAATGAATTTCCTTGAAGACCTACAAGGGGTTAGTCCACATGACATAATAGAGAGCTATAGCAAATATGTAGAGAAGAGATTGCATGCATCTTTACAATTTGCACATAATCATTCCTCATAGTTCATAATAGAATGTAGTTGTTCAAAAGAGAGGGAAAACTTGTTTATATTTATGCATCCCAATTGATTTTTTTATTTAGGCCGACTTGGGATCACTTTTAAATCAGCAAAGGCCTACATTAGAGTGTGTAAATTTTAAACGAAAATTCCTAGGACTAGGGTGCCTAACACCCCTATCGAGGACTTTTTGGCTCACAAAGCTAGGGATGTCAGGGAGTTAAATATATTTTCCCAATCTATACCCAAAATGAACAAATTATTAATATAATTAATTGTACATGCAAAATAGGGTGCCAAATCTAGTGTAATTTTTTTAGGGGTAACAATTTACTACACTATAGGAGTGAATGATAATAAAATGTTTATGATTATTTGGCTTTTGATAGATAATCAAAATAATTAAAATTTTAAAATAATTGATTATATAAGATATTCAGAGTTTATCTATTGAAATAAATTTTTTTAAAGCGAGGTTTTTTAGGTTTGAATTTATTATTTAAATGATAAAAGTGTTTATTTTGTCTTTTTATTTTATTTATTTAGTTTTTATTTTTTCAAAATACAATGTCACAATGTTTATATTGTTTTAGAAATAAGTTAATTCTAGTTTTTATTCTAGTCAATCAATATTTCATTATTTTTAATTTAATTTCAAGTGACCATTTTTGTAAACCTTTTCTCTACCCTGAACCAGACTATATGTAAGGACCTATTGCACCTCTACTCAACACACACCCCATTTTTTCTTTTAGAAAAATGTGGATCCCCTCTCTTTTGCTTAGGTCTAACTTGATCCTTTAATGTCAGCATTTAAAAAATCAATCGAGTTCCCAAATTTGACTAACCTAAAAGATAAATTTTCATTGTGAAGAGATAAAACATTCAAAATTAAGATCTACTCATTTTAGAAGTTTCTCAAAATTCATTAAGACAAGGAAGACATTCAATTGCAAAGTTTATACTTCCAATTGATCCAAAAGCTGCTTCCCCACATATTGGTTTGGCTAAGAAACTCCAACAATGTTACCTCGTAAAAATTTCATAGTCAAATGAATTGCACCAACTAAAATATAAAAGAGATAGTTCTCTTGACTTTCCCCACATCTAATAACACAATAACCATTTTGCATAGAACAGGTTCATTTGAGAATTCCCACATTTTATGCCCTAGTGGTGTCATACTTTAGTCATATTTTAGATACAAAGAAATTCCTTGGTCAACTAAACAAGATTTTTGTGAACCACTCCCATAATTTGTTCAATTAGAATTTCTTACAATCCATATAATTATGACATTAGCATTACTTCATGCTGACATCACCATGCGATCCTCACCTTCAAAACACTATTACATCATGCCGATGTCATCATATGCTCTTGATGACATCATCATCAAAACTATTCATCCAGACTTGACATTTAAAGAATAAGCGAACTAGTTCACTTAGAATTCCTTGCACAACTAGTTAAAAATAAAATTCTCGTAAATAGTCCATTGATGGAAAAGGTAAGCCTATCTAGATAATGAACTTTAAATAATTATAAAAGACTGGATCACTTACAAAAGCCTATACAAAAGGAAAATTAAAAGCAATAAAGGGCATAACAAGGAGTGTCATCTCTCATCTACTTGGCATTTCAAAAGAACAAAATTTAAAAGAGTGTGGTTCCAATTCAAATCATCACAAGTAATTCTTTTACGTGGAATACTAATTTCTCACCCAATTATCCTATGCATCAATTGCAAGATGATTTTAGTATACTTTCCTAAGTTCTAAAGTGAAATTCTGCAATGCAATTTATAATAAAACTGTTATGACTATATGAGAGCATTTTGAGAACAACCTCATACTGATTTTAGCGTAGAGGAAAATTTTGACAAAGAGTTATTTGAGCAAATTGCAAAGAGAAACCATTATCACTAAAATATAAGAGGTTCTTGAAAGCAAGATATCATGCAAAATTTCCAACATCCTTATCAAATATATCTAAAGGATTGATTTTCTTAGAGCAAATATGTACCCATAAAACCTAATTTCAATTATTGCATTCTCTGTAATCTTCTAAGAGTTCCATTAAAAACATTTTTTATGAGGAATTATAAAATAGAAACCCTACTTTAATTAGACACCTAGAAATATAGAAAATCCTTGTTGGAGCCCATAATTGATAAGTTCAAAATCATGTTTAAAAATATTAATGCAAATTCTAGATTGTTTAAAGCTATAAATGGAAATTAAAAAAATTACCAATAATGTGCTCTAAATAACCAAAAATGTAATTTACGGATCTCATTTTTTATGTAGGTTAAATGAGTGCTTGAGCTAAAAACATGAAATTCAAGTTCAAAGAAATGTATTTCCCTTCCCAAATCACTACCACATGGGGAGTTATAATCGATGCTGGCCTAGGACACATTAATATGGATGCATTTCACTAGAGAATGAATAGCAATGATGCAATAGTCCAGGCCTAGAAAATTATTTTGAATGGACCAAATAAATCTATAACCTTACCAATATCAATGTAATGCCCAAAGTTGGTGCTAGAATACATTTGTAATGCCCCGCCACGCAACCCTAGAGGAAGTTGCATTTAACTACTTAGATAGAATAATTTTTTTTTTAAAGAATAATAATAAGCATGTTTGCTAACTAATGCCAACAACCTCTAAGGTTACGAGACAGAGGTTATATAGAACCTCAACAAACAACATGAACTTAATCCATGACATTCATTTACACAATTATTTCAACACATACATTCCAATAAGATAATATACAACTAGCATACCGATAACTTTCCATTGCATTAAACCATTCATTACAATAAGGTTACAACACTCATTCCCTGAATGAGGCAAGTTCAATAATCATAATTACAATTACAACTTCCACCTCGATAATAAGAGGGGTAAATAATACAAGATCAACTGAAATGAATAAAACCATAAGAATTGATAGAGAGTCCAATGAGCTCTCCAACTGGAAGTCTCGTCCACATGAACATGAAGAAAGAACCCAACGGATTTAGGTGCATGCCACCCAACCAAGTGGAACCCAAAGGCCCACCCCCCGTGCTAGGAGATAGTAACCAGAAATCCCAGTCAAGACCATCTACCTCTAGACACTGGCAATATCATAAGTAAACCCAACTGACACATCCAATAACATGTACCACACAAGCACATCTCAAGTACAAACCAAGTATCACAACGTACAACATAATTACACCAAAAGTACAACTCAAGAGCATCACGAGTAACACACAAGGACAAATCTACATGATCACATTGCTTCCAGAAATAAAGCAGGACAAGTATGTTAAGAGAACCATACACATAATAATCAAATACCAACTATGGTCACACTAGGTATGTTAAGGAAACCATACCCACAAAATCGAATACCAACTATGGTCACATCAGGTATGCCAAAGAAACCATACCCACAATAAATAAGAGCCAACTGTTGTCCTAGATAGAGTGTCATCACACAGTTCATCATGGGTTGTCCTCTGGGAATCTTCATAGGCTCCGGCCCCCCATTAAGGGTTGTCCTGGTGGCCTCAATTGAATCCCGACCCCCATACTCACTCATGCAGAGCCAAATACATTTCGTACAAACAAGATAGATGAAATTTCCATTCCAAGCCTTCCCACTCATCTCGAGTCTAAACGAGCCCTCGTGTTTATGAGTGAGGTAAAATGATCTTGATTAGTGTGAAGTACCACCTAATCTTCTAAGTTTTGTTTTAGTTATCACTTGATTAAACCACCCCCGTAGGTTGTCCAGTTTACCTCTTCCGGGCTCTGGCCCCCACAGAAGCCACTCTTCTACTTGACAACACACAAACACCAACCCAAACATCAAGGTACCAAGGTGCAACAAACAAGACATCACGACCTCTCCTTTCTCAGGAGGTGACACAAACTAAAACGTACTCCAATACTGGAGGCTAGAATTACATAACAAAGTCACTCCATACAAGGAGACACGGATCCCATAATCCGCTCCTAAACCAAGAAGGTACAACATAACAAAACCGCTCTCGACAAGGAGGCACACATTACAAAAACCACTCCTTTCTCAGGAGACAACAAAGATAAAACCATCTCCAAACACTAGAGGTAACAAAAATAAAAAACCGCTCTTGACAACTCCTAACCACTCCTGACAAGGAGGCACACATTACAAAATCCACTCCTTTCTCAGGAGGCACAAAACATTCCCGTTCATGGAAACTGGGTAAACACTGACCATACACCATGCACTACCCAAGGGGATTAACAAACAGTCGACATCATAAGATGACAACCCCCAACCTCTAGGGTCTTCTGGAAGACTTACAGATTTAAAACACTCGACCCATTTCCCCAAACAAGAACACAAAGGAAATATTCACAATCAAGGTGAGCAAGGAGGTGAGAGTTTAATTTTTACTTTGGGTTCACTAAACCCATTTCCTCATTACATTCAATAATTTATTGCATCAATAAAACTGAACTAGAAATACGTCTTTCCAGATTAAAGAGAAATTAACACTAAACATTTAATTTCCTTACTTGCTCAATTAAATAATAATAAACTAACCCCTTTATTTCAACTATTCAGATAATCATTTTAAGATAACAATATCTTATTATCAATTAATTACATTATTAATATGTCCTTGTAACTTCCAAATCTATCCCTTCAAACATACTTCTACAATTCATTAATAATTTGACTAAGGAAATAAAACTCCATACTTTAAATTTCAATAATAATATTTAAACCTCACTACTTGAAATTCATATTTCCTTATGCATAATAAATTTATGTCACAACTTAAAATGGGTATACCCATAAAAAACCAATTTAATATAATACCCAATATTATATTACAAATTCCCAATTTGACTCTATTTCATATAATATTTAATATTATAAAATATAATATGAATATATTAAATATATGTAATATTATAAAAATATAATATCAATATATTCAATATATTTAATATCATAAAATTATAATATAAATCTTATTAAATAAATCTTTTATTTTTATTATTTTTTTTTTGTGAAAAGAAAAGGTCAACACCCTTTTTTTTGGGTGCTGCGTGTCTAGGGGCATGTGATCATAGTTTAGGGTTGGTCGTGCCTTTCAACAGGCGGCGATGAAGTCATGGGCGGTCGAAGAACTAGGCGACAGTTTCTTTTCACAGAGGGCGGCGGAGTCTGGTGGGCAGTGGTTTATTCCACAGTGGGCGCAGGAGGCAGCACCACCGGGGAGAGGGAAGGTGTCGATGGAAGGAAACATCAACGGAGGCGAGGGCTTATACACAGGCAATGAGCGACGGATATGCCAGGCGACGTTGGCGGAAAACACAGGAGTGGCGACTGCGGGTGGAGAACGGAGGGGGAAAGCGCAACTGAAGGCAGAAGAGGGGGACGTTGGTGGAGGCGCGGTACTGGCAGCACCGGCCACCCACCATGGTGGCACGTCCTGCATAGTCTGTGTGGGCTGCGGCTGGGGAACGCTAGGTGCGCTCCCCCACTCTGCTTCCTGAGGGGAGTGGCGGTGGGGTGAGCTCCAACCCCAAAACATTAATCAATTTTTTTTTTTTAAAGCTCTCTGTCATTTTATTTTCTTATATATATATTTTTTTGAAAAAAAATCCAGAAACCAGAATATAGCTTCAATTAGAGAAATTCGAATTTCAATAAAATTTAATGCAATTTTGGCCAACATAACTTTATAAGGGAGAAAATTTCTAAAATAAATCACAACAAATATACACCATTTTCATTCATCCTAGAAGGTTTCAACCAATATGAAAACAACCAAATTGAAACCAAGCATAATTGAAATACTGAATTTGTAAACAATAACTCATTTCAATCTTGGAAGGCAAGATTTCAAATAATTTACCTATCAACCAAATGTCATTAAATACAAAATAATTCACTAATTACAAGATGGGAACCTGATTTTTTTTGGAGTGTGATGAAGAACTCGATGGTGCTTTAAAACCCTTTTGTGCTCCATAGATTCTTTCAGCTCCTTCTCCAAACCCACAAAATTCAACAATTCTTCTCCTTCTCAATTTTCTCTCCAAAAAAACTCCATTCTTGATTTTTGTGTAGAAATTCCAAGTTATGCAAAAATTCTTTCCAAAATTCTACAACCACCCTCATAACTTCCAGAAAACAAAAATAGGAAATATCTCATTTTTTTGAACATTTGAATTTTCAAATTCCTAATTGATTTTTAATTCATTTTCTTTAATTTTCAATTCTAATTCCAATATGCATGTATTTTCAAAATGGATAATATAAATCATTTCAACATAAATACTTTTAATTAATTAATTAATATAATTGATCTACAATGAGATTAAATTATATTAATTAAATTAAATTCATCAATAAATTAAATTTCATTTCAAACATATAACCAGATTAATTCACTCTCCCACATAACTACAAAACATACTTCAACACCTTTCTAACTTCCAAAATAAACTAAAACAAGGTAAATCAAACTAAATAACACGACTGGACCACTCCATGATCGACGACACACTAGGACTAGGGTGACGACTCGGCATGGAAATCCTAGCTACTACCTCCTAATCGAATACCGTTGGGCATTGGACATGTTCGAACCTGTGAAACCAGGTGGAGTCGATGTCCTATACCTATCAACCTGCAGCCAAAGAGTACATCCACATGCATATAAATGTCATAATCAAAACACACCGTGAAGAGGGAATCATAGAATCGTAGGGCACTCACAAGCGAGTGATGCGATACCGTCCCCTTCACTAATACATACATTAGTATTAACTGACAAATCTAACATATTAATATAATCCAAAGCATAAAACATGTTTAATTCAACACCCATAATGCTAATCTCAAAACATGGCATAAAATAACATCATATTAAAATACCATCACATCAAAAGATAATGTTAGCATCACTTTATAGATAGCGAACAAATATAGTCAAGTACCATAGTCAAGGTACAAACAGAAAGTACAACATAAGAGAACAAAACATTGTTCCATCAAAAAAGAAAAATGGAGGGGTCTTACATCCTCCCCCCCTAGGGTCAGGCTTACTCCTAGAAGTCTGCAACTACCCCTAGTGCAAAATCCATACAATCACACATAACCAAGGGTTCCAAACTGAACCACTCCAAGCCTCAACACAAAAATAATAGCAACCCGAGCCGAATACAACTCAACCAAGCAAACTGTCAAACCAACAAGACAACATGGCAGAGCAACCACCAATCAAGTCTCCAAACACATAACCAAGGGTTATCACACATAATACACATATGTACCAATACACACCACTCAGAAAACAACATACCGACTCAAGATAGAAGAAACCATGAACCAGGAACAACTAACCAACTCAAACGAACCCAACAAGCCCACACTGACACGTCTCTTGCTGCATAAGGTGAGCAGCCTCCAGGAGATAGTCATCACAACAAAGGTGAGTAGTGGGTCCTAGTTGCAAACAACCCCACATACCCCATCCTCAATGTTTCCTGCATCTACTTCCTCGTACACACTCACCAAGTCTGTATCATATGTCCTTGGAGAGGAATTACAACACAACACATAACCGACATTGAAAACAACAAAGATAACTAGCTTAGCCACCGAGTTCATAAAGAAGATAAAATTAAAGTTCCATGTCAACAATAAAGAAATCAATATGCATAATTTCAACACTGAATCAAATTTATAACCACTAGGGTTATAAGAAAATAAGATCACAAGTTGTGGCTAAACCTTCACAATCAAATATAACCAAGTGTCGACCCTCACAATCAACCGAAAAGAATCATCAATAACCAAAAGAAAGTTCACAATCTTTAAATTTCACTATACAACAACTGTGTGACTAGTCACTAGCCACAAAATAAGGAAGGCGAAGACAACATTCGACAAGAATGATAACAACCCTTATGTGACGCAAAATCATCACGCACTCCACATGACCCAGAGTGTATCCACGAATCTCAAACAAGATACAATTGTTGGTTTCTTGCATTTACAAGGGTACAACTGCATACCTAATCCCATAGGAACATTCGATTCCAAACTCATGGGATACGTATCAAAACTTCCCAACCACACCTTTTATCAGGTTTCCTTCATGCTACTCTTCTTCATAGAGTACATCATGCTAAAGTAAAATCCATGAACACGTGATCACTTGACCAACCACTAAAAACTCGTAGGGACAACACAGTGGGAATAAATGTACCCAGAGAACCCAATGTTTAAACATAGGCTCTGATACCATGTGTAACGCCCCGCCACACAACCCTAGAGGAAGTTTCATTTAACTACTTAGATAGAATAATTTTTTTTTTTAAAGAATAATAATAAGCATGTTCGCTAACTAATGCCAACAACCTCTAAGGTTATGAGACAGAGGTTATATAGAACCTCAACAAACAACATGAACTTAATCCATGACATTCATTTACACAATTATTTCAACACATACATTCCAATAAGATAATATACAACTAGCATACCAATAAATTTCCATTGCATTAAACCATTCATTACAATAAGGTTACAACACTCATTCCCTGAATGAGGCAAGTTCAATAATCATAATAATAATTACAACTTCCACCTCGATAATAAGAGGGGTAAATAATACAAGATCAACTGAAATGAATAAAAATATAAGAATTGATACAGAGTCCAATGAGCTCTCCAACTGGAAGTCTCATCCACATGAACATGAAGAAAGAACCCAACGGATTTAGGTGCATGCCACCCAACCAAGTGGAACCCAAAGGCTCATCCCCCGTGCTAGGAGATAGTAACCATAAATCCTAGTCAAGACCATCTACCTCTAGACACTGGCAATATCATAATTGAACCCAACTGACACATCCAATAACATGTACCACACAAGCACATCTCAAGTACAAATCAAGTATCACAACGTACAACATAATTACACCAAAAGCATAACTCAAGAGCATCACGAGTAACACACAAGGACAACTCTACAGGATCACATTACTTCTAGAAATAAAGCAGGACAAGTATGTTAAGAGAACCATACACATAATAATCAAATACCAACTATGGTCACACTAGGTATGTTAAGGAAACCATACCCACAAAATCGAATACCAACTATGGTCACATCAGGTATGCCAAAGAAACCATACCCACAATAAATAAGAGCCAACTGTTGTCCTAGATAGAGTGTCATCACACAGTTCATCATGGGTTGTCCTCTGGGAATCTTCATAGGCTCCGGCCCCCCATTAAGGGTTGTCCTGGTGGCCTCAATTGAATCCCGACCCCCATACTCACTCATGCAGAGCCAAATACATTTCGTACAAACAAGATAGATGAAATTTCCATTCCAAGCCTTCCCACTCATCTCGAGTCTAAACGAGCCCTCGTGTTTATGAGTGAGGTAAAATGATCTTGATTAGTGTGAAGTACCACCTAATCTTCTAAGTTTTGTTTTAGTTATCACTTGATTAAACCACCCCCGTAGGTTGTCCAGTTTACCTCTTCCGGGCTCTGGCCCCCACAGAAGCCACTCTTCTACTTGACAACACACAAACACCAACCCAAACATCAAGGTACCAAGGTGCAACAAACAAGACATCACGACCTCTCCTTTCTCAGGAGGTGACACAAACTAAAACGTACTCCAATACTGGAGGCTAGAATTACATAACAAAGTCACTCCATACAAGGAGACACGGATCCCATAATCCGCTCCTAAACCAAGAAGGTACAACATAACAAAACCGCTCTCGACAAGGAGGCACACATTACAAAAACCACTCCTTTCTCAGGAGACAACAAAGATAAAACCATCTCCAAACACTAGAGGTAACAAAAATAAAAAACCGCTCTTGACAACTCCTAACCACTCCTGACAAGGAGGCACACATTACAAAATCCACTCCTTTCTCAGGAGGCACAAAACATTCCCGTTCATGGAAACTGGGTAAACACTGACCATACACCATGCACTACCCAAGGGGATTAACAAACAGTCGACATCATAAGATGACAACCCCCAACCTCTAGGGTCTTCTGGAAGACTTACAGATTTAAAACACTCGACCCATTTCCCCAAACAAGAACACAAAGGAAATATTCACAATCAAGGTGAGCAAGGAGGTGAGAGTTTAATTTTTACTTTGGGTTCACTAAACCCATTTCCTCATTACATTCAATAATTTATTGCATCAATAAAACTGAACTAGAAATACGTCTTTCCAGATTAAAGAGAAATTAACACTAAACATTTAATTTCCTTACTTGCTCAATTAAATAATAATAAACTAACCCCTTTATTTCAACTATTCAGATAATCATTTTAAGATAACAATATCTTATTATCAATTAATTACATTATTAATATGTCCTTGTAACTTCCAAATCTATCCCTTCAAACATACTTCTACAATTCATTAATAATTTGACTAAGGAAATAAAACTCCATACTTTAAATTTCAATAATAATATTTAAACCTCACTACTTGAAATTCATATTTCCTTATGCATAATAAATTTATGTCACAACTTAAAATGGGTATACCCATAAAAAACCAATTTAATATAATACCCAATATTATATTACAAATTCCCAATTTGACTCTATTTCATATAATATTTAATATTATAAAATATAATATGAATATATTAAATATATGTAATATTATAAAAATATAATATCAATATATTCAATATATTTAATATCATAAAATTATAATATAAATCTTATTAAATAAATCTTTTATTTTTATTATTTTTTTTTTGTGAAAAGAAAAGGTCAACACCCTTTTTTTTGGGTGCTGCGTGTCTAGGGGCATGTGATCATAGTTTAGGGTTGGTCGTGCCTTTCAACAGGCGGCGATGAAGTCATGGGCGGTCGAAGAACTAGGCGACAGTTTCTTTTCACAGAGGGCGGCGGAGTCTGGTGGGCAGTGGTTTATTCCACAGTGGGCGCAGGAGGCAGCACCACCGGGGAGAGGGAAGGTGTCGATGGAAGGAAACATCAACGGAGGCGAGGGCTTATACACAGGCAATGAGCGACGGATATGCCAGGCGACGTTGGCGGAAAACACAGGAGTGGCGACTGCGGGTGGAGAACGGAGGGGGAAAGCGCAACTGAAGGCAGAAGAGGGGGACGTTGGTGGAGGCGCGGTACTGGCAGCACCGGCCACCCACCATGGTGGCACGTCCTGCATAGTCTGTGTGGGCTGCGGCTGGGGAACGCTAGGTGCGCTCCCCCACTCTGCTTCCTGAGGGGAGTGGCGGTGGGGTGAGCTCCAACCCCAAAACATTAATCAATTTTTTTTTTTTAAAGCTCTCTGTCATTTTATTTTCTTATATATATATTTTTTTGAAAAAAAATCCAGAAACCAGAATATAGCTTCAATTAGAGAAATTCGAATTTCAATAAAATTTAATGCAATTTTGGCCAACATAACTTTATAAGGGAGAAAATTTCTAAAATAAATCACAACAAATATACACCATTTTCATTCATCCTAGAAGGTTTCAACCAATATGAAAACAACCAAATTGAAACCAAGCATAATTGAAATACTGAATTTGTAAACAATAACTCATTTCAATCTTGGAAGGCAAGATTTCAAATAATTTACCTATCAACCAAATGTCATTAAATACAAAATAATTCACTAATTACAAGATGGGAACCTGATTTTTTTTGGAGTGTGATGAAGAACTCGATGGTGCTTTAAAACCCTTTTGTGCTCCATAGATTCTTTCAGCTCCTTCTCCAAACCCACAAAATTCAACAATTCTTCTCCTTCTCAATTTTCTCTCCAAAAAAACTCCATTCTTGATTTTTGTGTAGAAATTCCAAGTTATGCAAAAATTCTTTCCAAAATTCTACAACCACCCTCATAACTTCCAGAAAACAAAAATAGGAAATATCTCATTTTTTTGAACATTTGAATTTTCAAATTCCTAATTGATTTTTAATTCATTTTCTTTAATTTTCAATTCTAATTCCAATATGCATGTATTTTCAAAATGGATAATATAAATCATTTCAACATAAATACTTTTAATTAATTAATTAATATAATTGATCTACAATGAGATTAAATTATATTAATTAAATTAAATTCATCAATAAATTAAATTTCATTTCAAACATATAACCAGATTAATTCACTCTCCCACATAACTACAAAACATACTTCAACACCTTTCTAACTTCCAAAATAAACTAAAACAAGGTAAATCAAACTAAATAACACGACTGGACCACTCCATGATCGACGACACACTAGGACTAGGGTGACGACTCGGCATGGAAATCCTAGCTACTACCTCCTAATCGAATACCGTTGGGCATTGGACATGTTCGAACCTGTGAAACCAGGTGGAGTCGATGTCCTATACCTATCAACCTGCAGCCAAAGAGTACATCCACATGCATATAAATGTCATAATCAAAACACACCGTGAAGAGGGAATCATAGAATCGTAGGGCACTCACAAGCGAGTGATGCGATACCGTCCCCTTCACTAATACATACATTAGTATTAACTGACAAATCTAACATATTAATATAATCCAAAGCATAAAACATGTTTAATTCAACACCCATAATGCTAATCTCAAAACATGGCATAAAATAACATCATATTAAAATACCATCACATCAAAAGATAATGTTAGCATCACTTTATAGATAGCGAACAAATATAGTCAAGTACCATAGTCAAGGTACAAACAGAAAGTACAACATAAGAGAACAAAACATTGTTCCATCAAAAAAGAAAAATGGAGGGGTCTTACATCCTCCCCCCCTAGGGTCAGGCTTACTCCTAGAAGTCTGCAACTACCCCTAGTGCAAAATCCATACAATCACACATAACCAAGGGTTCCAAACTGAACCACTCCAAGCCTCAACACAAAAATAATAGCAACCCGAGCCGAATACAACTCAACCAAGCAAACTGTCAAACCAACAAGACAACATGGCAGAGCAACCACCAATCAAGTCTCCAAACACATAACCAAGGGTTATCACACATAATACACATATGTACCAATACACACCACTCAGAAAACAACATACCGACTCAAGATAGAAGAAACCATGAACCAGGAACAACTAACCAACTCAAACGAACCCAACAAGCCCACACTGACACGTCTCTTGCTGCATAAGGTGAGCAGCCTCCAGGAGATAGTCATCACAACAAAGGTGAGTAGTGGGTCCTAGTTGCAAACAACCCCACATACCCCATCCTCAATGTTTCCTGCATCTACTTCCTCGTACACACTCACCAAGTCTGTATCATATGTCCTTGGAGAGGAATTACAACACAACACATAACCGACATTGAAAACAACAAAGATAACTAGCTTAGCCACCGAGTTCATAAAGAAGATAAAATTAAAGTTCCATGTCAACAATAAAGAAATCAATATGCATAATTTCAACACTGAATCAAATTTATAACCACTAGGGTTATAAGAAAATAAGATCACAAGTTGTGGCTAAACCTTCACAATCAAATATAACCAAGTGTCGACCCTCACAATCAACCGAAAAGAATCATCAATAACCAAAAGAAAGTTCACAATCTTTAAATTTCACTATACAACAACTGTGTGACTAGTCACTAGCCACAAAATAAGGAAGGCGAAGACAACATTCGACAAGAATGATAACAACCCTTATGTGACGCAAAATCATCACGCACTCCACATGACCCAGAGTGTATCCACGAATCTCAAACAAGATACAATTGTTGGTTTCTTGCATTTACAAGGGTACAACTGCATACCTAATCCCATAGGAACATTCGATTCCAAACTCATGGGATACGTATCAAAACTTCCCAACCACACCTTTTATCAGGTTTCCTTCATGCTACTCTTCTTCATAGAGTACATCATGCTAAAGTAAAATCCATGAACACGTGATCACTTGACCAACCACTAAAAACTCGTAGGGACAACACAGTGGGAATAAATGTACCCAGAGAACCCAATGTTTAAACATAGGCTCTGATACCATGTGTAACGCCCCGCCACACAACCCTAGAGGAAGTTTCATTTAACTACTTAGATAGAATAATTTTTTTTTTTAAAGAATAATAATAAGCATGTTCGCTAACTAATGCCAACAACCTCTAAGGTTATGAGACAGAGGTTATATAGAACCTCAACAAACAACATGAACTTAATCCATGACATTCATTTACACAATTATTTCAACACATACATTCCAATAAGATAATATACAACTAGCATACCAATAAATTTCCATTGCATTAAACCATTCATTACAATAAGGTTACAACACTCATTCCCTGAATGAGGCAAGTTCAATAATCATAATAATAATTACAACTTCCACCTCGATAATAAGAGGGGTAAATAATACAAGATCAACTGAAATGAATAAAAATATAAGAATTGATACAGAGTCCAATGAGCTCTCCAACTGGAAGTCTCATCCACATGAACATGAAGAAAGAACCCAACGGATTTAGGTGCATGCCACCCAACCAAGTGGAACCCAAAGGCTCATCCCCCGTGCTAGGAGATAGTAACCATAAATCCTAGTCAAGACCATCTACCTCTAGACACTGGCAATATCATAATTGAACCCAACTGACACATCCAATAACATGTACCACACAAGCACATCTCAAGTACAAATCAAGTATCACAACGTACAACATAATTACACCAAAAGCATAACTCAAGAGCATCACGAGTAACACACAAGGACAACTCTACAGGATCACATTACTTCTAGAAATAAAGCAGGACAAGTATGTTAAGAGAACCATACACATAATAATCAAATACCAACTATGGTCACACTAGGTATGTTAAGGAAACCATACCCACAAAATCGAATACCAACTATGGTCACATCAGGTATGCCAAAGAAACCATACCCACAATAAATAAGAGCCAACTGTTGTCCTAGATAGAGTGTCATCACACAGTTCATCATGGGTTGTCCTCTGGGAATCTTCATAGGCTCCGGCCCCCCATTAAGGGTTGTCCTAGTGGCCTCAACCGAATCCCAACCCCATACTCACTCATGCAGAGCCAAATACCTTTCGTACAGACAAGATAGATGACCTTGCCATTCCAAGCCTTCCCACTCATCCCGAGTCTAAACGAGCCCTCGTGTCTATGAGTGAGGTAAAATTATCTTGATTAGTGTGAAGTACCACCTAATCTTCTAAGTTTTGTTTTAGTTATCACTTGATTAAACCACCCCCGTAGGTTGTCCAGTTTACCTCTTCCGGGCTCTGGCGCCCACGGAAGCCACTCTTCTACTTGACAACACACAAACACCAACCCAAACATCAAGGTACCAAGGTGCAACAAACAAGACATCATGACCTCTCCTTTCTCAGGAGGCAACACAAACTGAAACGCACTCCAATACTGGAGGCCAGAATCACATAACAAAGTCACTCCATACAAGGAGACACAGATCCCATAATCCGCTCCTAAACCAAGAAGGTACAACATAACAAAACTGCTCTGGACAAGGAGACACACATTACAAAAACCACTCCTTTCTCAGGAGACAACAAAGATAAAACCATCTCCAAACACTGGAGGTAACAACAATAAAAAAACCGCTCCTGACAACTCCTGACTGCTCCTAACAAGGAGGCACACATTACAAAATCCATTTCTTTCTCAGGAGGCACAAAACATTCCCGTTCATGGAAATCGGGTAAACACTGACCATACACCATGCACTACCCAAGGGGATTAACAAACAATTGACATCACAAGATGACAACCCCCAATCTCTAGGGTCTTCTGGAAGACTTACAGATTTAAAACACTCGACCCATTTCCCCAAACAAGAACACAAAGGAAATATTCACAATCAAGGCGAGCAAGGAGGCGAGAGTTTAATTTCTACTTTGGGTTCACTAAACCCATTTCCTCATTACATTCAATAATTTATTGCATCAATAAAACTGAATTAGAAATACATCTTTCCAGATTAAAGAGAAATTAACACTAAACATTTAATTTCCTTACTTGCTCAATTAAATAATAATAAACTAACCCCTTTATTTCAACTATTTAGATAATCATTTTAAGATAACAATATCTCATTATCAATTAATTACATTATTAATACATCCTTGTAACTTCCAAATCTATCCCTTCAAACATACTTCTACAATTCATTAATAATTTGACTAAGGAAATAAAACTACATACTTTAAATTTCAATAATAATATTTAAACCTCACTACTTGAAATTCATATTTCCTTATGCGTAATAAATTTATGTCACAACTTAAAATGGGTATACCCATAAAAAAAACAATTTAATATAATACCCAATATTATATTATAAATTCCCAATTTGACTCTATATCATATAATATTTAATATTATAAAATATAATATCAATATATTAAATATATGTAATATTATAAAAATATACTATCAATATATTCAATATATTTAATATCATACAATTATAATATAAATCTTATTAAATGAATCTTTTATTTTTATTATTTTTTTTTTTGTGAAAAGAAAAGGTCAACACCCTTTTTTTTGGGCGCCACGTGTTTAGGGGCGCGCGCTTAGAGTTTAGGGTTGGCCGCGCCTTTCAACAGGCGGTGGCAAAATTGTGGGTGGCCGAAGAACCAGCAGTGGTTTCTTTTCACAGAGGGCGGCGAATTGTGGTGGGTGGTGGTTTATTCCACAGTGGGTGCAGGAGGTGGCACCACCGGGGAGAGGGAAGGCATCGACGGAGGGAAACACCGGTAGAGGCCCGGGCTTATACATAGGCCGCAGGTGATGGATATGCCAGGCGGCACCGACGGAAAACACAGGGGCCACGACTGTGGGTGGAGAACAGAGGGGGAAAGCGCAACTGAAGGCGTAAGAGGGGGACATCGGCGGACGCGCGGTACTGGCAGCGCTGACCACCCACCGTGGTGGCGTGACCTGCACAGTTTGCGTGGGCCTTGGTTAGGGAATGTTGGGCCCGCTCCCCCACTTCGCTTCCCAAGAGGAGCGGCAGTGGGGTGAGCCCCAGCTCCCAAAACATTAATTAATTTTTTAATTTTTTTTTTTTTTTTAAAACCCTCTGTCATTTTATTTTCTTATATATTTTTTTTTTTCGAAAAAAAAACCAAAAACCAGAATATAGCTTGAATTAGAGAAATTCAAATTTCAATAAAATTTAATGCAATTTTGGCCAGCATAACTTTATAAGGGAGAAAATTTCTAAAATAAATCACAACAAATATACACCATTTTCATTCATCCTAGAAGGCTTCAACCAATATGAAAACAAAAAAATTGAAACCAAGCAAAATTGAAATACTGAATTTGTAAACAATAACTCATTTCAATCTTGGAAGGCAAGATTTCAAATAATTTACCTATCAACCAAATGCCATTAAATACAAAATAATTCACTAATTACAAGATGGGAACCTGAATTTTTTTGGAGTGTGATGAAGAACCCGATGGTGCTTTGAAACCCTTTTGTGCTCCTCAAATTCTTTCAGCTCCTTCTCCAAACCCACAAAATTCAACAATTCTTCTCCTTCTCAATTTTCTCTCCAAAAAAACTCCATTCTTGATTTTTGTGTAGAAATTCCAAGTTATGCAAAAATTCTTCCCAAAATTCTACAATCACCCTCATAACTTCCAGAAAACAAAAATAGGAAATATCTCATTTTTTTGAACATTTGAATTTTCAAATTCCTAATTGACTTTTAATTCATTTTCTTTAATTTTCAATTCTAATTCCAATATGCATGTATTTTCAAAATGAATAATATAAATCATTTCAACATAAATACTTTTAATTAATTAATTAATATAATTGATCTACAACGAGATTAAATTATATTAAAATTCATCAATAAATTAAATTTCATTTCAAACATATAACCAGATTAATTCACTCACCCACATAACTACAAAACATACTTCAACACCTTTCTAACTTCCAAAATAAACTGAAACAAGGTAAATTGAACAAAATAACACAACTGGACCACTCCATGACCGACAACACACTAGGACTAGGGTGACGACTTGACACGGAAATCCTAGCTACTATCTCCCAATCGAATACCATTGGGCATTGGACACGCTTGAACCTGTGAAACCAGGTGGAGTCGATGTTCTGTACCTGTCAACCTCCAGCCAAAGAGTACATCCACATGCATATAAATGTCATAATCAAAACACATCGTGAAGAGGGAATCACAGAATTGTAGGGCACTCACAAGCGAGTGATGCGATACCATCCCCTTCACCAATACAGTAGTACTAACTGACAAATCTAACATATTAATATAATCCAAAGCATAAAACATCTTTAATTCAACACCCATAATTCTAATCTCAAAACGTGGCATAAAATAACATCATATTAAAATACCATCACATCAAAAGATAACGTTAACATCGCTTTATAGATAGCGAACAAATACAGTCGAGTACCATAGTCAAGGTACAAACATAAAGTACAACATAAGAGAATAGAACACTATTCCATCAAAAGAGCAAAACGAAGGGGTCTTACAACATCAGCCACTATGCTTAAGAAGGAGGAAAGTAATCACTGGGGGAAGAGTCTTTACTCACCTAAGTGTAGATGGCATCAGAAACACATTTAACATTCCTTTCTTCACCAAGATTGTGGGCACATAGATAGGAATGATGCTTAAAAATAGTTGAATACTAAGACTAAGAAATGTCAAAGGATGACTAACATGAAATGGATTGAACATCCCAAAGAAGTCTATCCTAGAGATGCCACAGGTCCTCTGCATAAGTGATTTCAAATATATGATTGGAGATATTATAACAATCTTAAGTAGAGTTGTAGGGCTTTTTTATGCTTCTAAATTTGAGCCATGGATGTAATTCTACATCAATGCCATCCTAATAGGAAAAAATATGTTCCATTGGGCCAAGATCATAAATGATAGCTTGCATGAATAGATATCTAATTTTTAGGTGCATGACTTCATATCTAGTCTACTCCCTAGAAATCAAGACCACTTTTGTTGGGTTGGATAGAGTAGGTACACTAGGTCTTAGGCTATGCAAAAATTTGTTTGTGAATACTACCCTTAGTTGAAAAATAAGGAATCTATGAAGTATTATAGAAAGGTGAATAATGCCTTCTCCATATGGTTGGTAAGAACAATGGAAGGAGATAAGGCCAAGATAATATCTATGGAGTCTCAAGGTGTCATTGATAGCTAAGGAAGTTGGTTCATCCAATTCCAAAATTTCACATACATCAAAGTTGAAGGATTCCCTAGAAAACCATTCAAGTTACCATAGTGTCCCATTGATATAAAGTTTTTTCTAGATATTCTAAGATATTTGGTGGTGTTCCATGGGCTATTAGAATCAAAAAACATAGTATGGGTTAAATTCCCTATCAGCATTGGATGGTATGCCTATCATAGTATTAGTTGTGCCAAGGATTTTGAGACAAAATTACAGTTGAACAATCTACAGATCTATGATGAGATAAGGGGAAATTATGATCCTTATGGAAGAATGGAGAAGTATGTTTCCTCTTCCATGAAGCATATGCCAAATTTGGAAGATTTTTTGATGAATATTTGGATGACCATGAAGTAAGAAATGTTAGCATAGCTTATTATATTACATTGTTTAGCAACAAACAACATATGGTTATGATTGTTTTAGGCAGTTATTATAACTACATTTTCTCTATGGTTTAAATATGTTCATTTTTCATCAAATGATTAATATAAAAATATATTTACCTTTCTCCTCATATTGGTATTAGAGTAGGTAAGATAATCTAGTGATTTCCCTTTGAATGGAAATGAAAGGTGAATGAATAGAATTTGGTGAAGCAATTGTAGATTAAGTTTGAAAGGATGCAGGACCTAAGTTGGAGATGCATTCCCAAAATATAGTAGTATGGTGGTCTTGAAATAAATGAGAAATTTGTAGAATAGATTTAGTCTCAAGAGCTCAAACATGGTAAGTGCAAAAAGATGAGGGGCCAAAAAGGGATCTTAAGTCACCACTTTTTTCTAAAATCAGGAAACACTAACCTTGGATGTGAAATTGAGGATAGTTACACTCAAAAAATTTAGATGCAACAAAAACAAGGATTGTAGTGCTCTAAGTCTACTTTCTAAACTATTTTTTTTTGAAAATGGTAGAGATAAAGGGGTTCAAAAGAGGGAGCCATATAAATTGGTGTTGTTTTTGTCAAAAAAACATAACATAGCTACTTTTGTGGCTCCCTCAAAAGGTTAACTTTTTTTTGGTATTTTTAAAATTGCTTCAGTGAGAAGTTAGCTAACAACATGTAGTTTACGCCATTTTTTTTGATAATTTTTAATGAATATTTGATTTTTTACTAATTTTCAAAGTGGACATATCTTGAAAAATAGAATTTTGGCTATGCTACCCCTATAAATTTTGAAAACTAATTGAATTTTTTTTTTTAATATGTGTAGAATGGTGTCTAGTTTCTAAAAATGTAATTTATTTGAAATTTCAATGAATGGTTAATTTATAACGATAATAATACTAAACAATGGTTTTTGTCAAAAAACACACAAAAACAAAAGAAATTAAAGATGAAAGGCTTAACATTGTCAAAATGTGAAAAAAATGACATCGTTAAATAGCTAAGGGAGATCCTAACAATACCTAGGTGTTTGATTTGTTCAACCTTGAAACACGTGGAAAATTGATGATTAGCACAAACGCGTTTATGTGAAGTCTTGTAGAATATGCAAAAACACGTCTTTGGACATTGGGAAAGCACTCCAAACATTTAGGTTGGTAATCCAAAGAAAATACCAAGCCTAAGGCCTGGGGATTCCTAGAGCAATAAATAATGTGAGCACATTATAACGTGCTCACGTTATTTTATGGTTTTGACATTTTTTGTGTTTGTGCTTAAGAGTTACCTAAGCAAGACATAACATGAGCATGATAATGTACTCGTGTAATGTACTCGTGTTATGTCTTGTTTTGTGTTAAATGCTAGTCTATTAAATGTATGTATGTATATATATTTGTATGTATGTATGTATGCTTGTATGACATGTATGCATGCTTGTATGTATGTATGTACACCTGTATGTATGTATGGCTGTATGTAAGTATTTGTGTATCAGTGTATGTATGTATGTATGTATGTAATATTGTATGTACATATGTATGTATTTAAATATGTATGTATGTCTACTTATATGTATACATGTATGTGTTTAGAGGGATCGATAATTTTAAGAGAGAGAGAGAGAGAGAGAGAGAGAGAGTATACATGTATGTGTTTAGAGGGATGGATAATTTTAAGAGAGAGAGAGAGAGAGAGAGAGAGAGAGAGTTGTCTAAGTAGGGTGGGAGAGAGAGAGGGCAGAGAAACTTGAGAGAGAGAGAGAGACCTAAGAGAGGGAGAGGGGGGAGGGAAAGACCTGAGAAAGAGGGAATGATTTGAGAGAAGGGGTTGGAGTGAGAGGGACTTATATAGGTAGTGTGGGAGGGATAGAGGGAGAGAGAGAGAGAGAGACCTGAGAGAGATAGAGGGTGTGGGAGAGAGATACCTGAGAGAGGGAGTGGGAGAGAGAGGGTTGGAGTGAGAGGGAATTATGTAGGTAGGGTGGGAGGGATAGAGAGAGAGGGGAGAGAGAGTTATCTGGTTAGGGTGCTAGAGAGAGAGGGGGTGAGAGGGAGAGACCTAAGAGATAGGGAGACAAAGGGAGTGTGAGAGATAGGGAGTGGGGGAGAGAGGGAGTGAGAGAGAGGGAGTGGGAGAGAGAGAGAGGGGGGGAGTAGGGAGAGACTTGAGAGAGAGGGAGACTTAGGAACATTTAAGTTGGTGTTTAAAATTAAGTTAGATGCTTTCTTTCATAGTTGGAAAGCTTGGTATTATACCTAGGCGGCCCTATTTCACCTTGAATTGACTTGGAGTTCTTGGAAACTATCTAAGTCTACTTGGGAAGCTTGGTTCTTAGTGTGGTGGCTTGGTAGCAATGTGGCGAAGCTTGGTTTATATGATAAAAACAAAAATTTGTCTCACACTATTGGGGTGGCTTGGTTCTATGGTTGGGTGACCTAGTTCCCCATACAAAAAATAGAATGCAAACCCTCTTAACCTTATTTATCCAATGGTTTTCTAAGCCTAATTCCACTCATGAATAATTTGTATGCCTTGTATTCCTTTTTTAACAATCATTTTAGTCGTCAGAACCCTCAAAAACCTAGTCAAGTTTCCTTGTTTTAGGACTTGATCTTTCTTCATTGTAAGTAGAAGTTGTTCCTCGTGGTCCCAAGAGTCTATTTATGTTATGTGCATATTCCTTTGGGTTTTCATTTAGAACTTGATGCTTCGGTTACCTCATTTTGTATTCCTTCTTCTGAAGTTACATAGTTGTTAAACCTAGGGTTAGGGAGATTGTGCACCTAGTCTTGTGAAGAATTGGGAAGGATGTAATACTTATTGGTTGGAATTTTTGGGGTCTTCCACATTCCTCATAGGTAATGGGGTGTTTTCTAGTATTTTTCTTTTTTCTTATGTGTTTTTACATTGCGATAAGATTTCTTGGGAAGCGTTATAAGAAATATGGGCAGAGACAGAGAAGTCGAATATTAAAAAAAAAATTAATGTGTGCTCCTTCACAATATTTTCATTCAAATACATTACATATTTATAGGATTTCTCACATCCTATTTTATAGGAAACAACCCAAAAACTCTTCTAAATATAATGAGTTGTTTTAACAACTCACATCATTATTATCACAAAAAACTACCCACATTATAATATTTGCTACACATAATTAAACATGTGAACACTAACATAATTTCCAACACCCCCCCTTAGTGTGAACACGGAGAGAAAAATCATCGCCCAACTTGGAAACATAATCGTATGCCTATGCTTACTTTTAGGTCTGGATCTTATTGTGCATGATCATCTACACACGACAACTTATCCCACTTTCACTTCCAATGAACTTATCATCGACTGACCTCACTTCCAAGAAGTCTGATAGTTAGAAGATCTTTGTAGCCAGCTGCTCTCCTATACAACTGTTTACAATATCGACGATGTCCACATTCTCCACCTTAGCACTTCCAACTGCAATATGCCAACTCTTGTGGCTCATGATCTTGATTCAAATGAAAGTCTCTCACCTTTTATGGTTTTAAATAGGCTTACCACAAACCTTGACGTGGACAGGAACCCATCAACTGTCCACCTCATGTGGGTTTCTATTTCCTCCCACAAACCCTTTCAAGATCCATGAATTGACTTACTCTGGTGCTTTTGTTCGCCACTATGCTTGTACATTAGGGAAAAATATATAAAAATTAGCATACATATCATAAACTGGGAATGGAACATTGTGCATTATTCCCCGCATACTATGAAATTTCCACTTATTCACACAACCAAGAACGCTGAAAAAATAGAAAATGAAAAGCCACCAAAGCTGATGAGTGGCCTCGTCGTTGGTGACTAACGAGAGGACACTAATTGTCCTCCAACCTCCATTGCCTCCTGCCTCCAATCAATTTGCTACTTACTTAGCAAATTTGATTTTCAAGCTCAATTTTATAAAACTCCACAAAATGGATGTTGTGTACAAATGATAGTGCATCCATTTACAATTGAACAATTTTTATTTTTGATACTTTTACATTTACACATTAAACTAACAATAACTAGAAAAAAATATACTAAAAGCTCAAACCTCAAATATTACCTCTATAACATTTCCTCTTTTAACTTCCTTCCATTGCCTTCTATTAACTGCCACGAATCTGCCAAAGTCTCACTGAGAATGATACTCAGTCAAAATTGAATCAGTATCTCCAGTGCAACATGAACCTCTATTTTTACAAGGCTATCAAAGACTCGCAATATATGGCCTTTTTGCGCAGAGACATTGATTCATTGCTTCAGGAGATTTGAATCTGCGACCTATCTGCCTTTCTCAAAATCCATACATACATGCAACAACATCGAGGAGGATTGAATTCAATGTGTGGTTCCATACAACGATGTACGACTCTCCCTTTCCTCAAAGACGTGATCCATGGATCTCCAATCGACGTATCCACAGATCTAGAGAGGATGGAAGGATTCAAACCTTTGCACCCTTCACAAAAATAAGACGTTGTGCAGGGTTTTACCGTCCTGAATTCATCCAAATGGGTGGCCAATTATGGAAACGACTGCTAGCAAGTTGTGCACCGCTAAAGCTCGTTTTGAAAGAACAAAATCTTCTGTTAGATTGACATGTCGAACTCCTCACACGACTGCAATTTCTTCATGTCATGTGGCAATCCACATGGATGCAGATATTCAGTTTGCTTTCGATAGAGTCAACAACAATGCATTTGTCGTCATCAATGAGCCCGTAGACAAGAAGGTGCTCCTGTCAGCCTGAGAATAATGACGATCAATCGTTTACCACACCCGACCAATACACAAGCTGAGTTCGATGGTTGCTTTACTCACGCAGCCTAGACACGAATTTGGAAGTGGGATATTCATGTCCGACTGGTCCAAAAACGCCAAGCCCGCTGTGCATACTTTATAACAAGGGCCTAAATCGATTTTGACTCTGTCAAAAATGCATGTACCTTAGCAACAATAATGACTATTGCTTGATAGAGTGGCTCCAGTACTGTAGCTTGGACGCACTTGGTGAAGGTCGGCTCAAAATACTTCCACGTTATCTATCAATGAAGACAAATCTGATAAAACAACGCCTTCAATATTGACTTCAGATTTCCGCACCCTTGATGCCATAATACATGGCTATTGCTCTACCAAACTTTCTATATATGTGCCACTCTAATGAGAAAAGATCAATATTAATGAATAGGCATATAATCAATTTTGCTCTCATACCATATAAGAAATATGGGCAGAGATAGAGAAGCCAAATATTCAAAAACAAATTAATGTGTGCTCTTTCACAATATTTTCATTCAAATACATTATATATTTATAGGATTTCTCACATCCTATTTTATAGGAAACAATCCAAACAACTCTTCTAAATATAATGAGTTGTTTTAACAACTCACATTATTATTATCACAAACAACTACCCGCATTATAATATTTGTTACACATAATTAAACATGTGAACACTAACATGATTTCCAACAAGCCTGTGGTTGTTTGGAAGTGAATCGTCATTATTGTTGTTTATGGTGAGTTGTGCCTCTTGGATAGGACACCTATTGTGAAGGTTTGCCTCTATGCTTAGATTTGTTTAGTGTGTGTGGCGGTGTGGATTGGAGGTTTATTATTCCCTCATCCTATCCTCATCTAGTGTTGTGAGTGAACACAATTATGGTTTAGTAATCATTTATCGTGAAGGTGTTGTTCTCTCTACCTCTCATATGTTCATCATGGTGGATTTATCCCATGAGTGGTTAGTCTTTTGTTGTTTCCACATTTCTTATGCAATGGAAAAGTTTTATCATTGTCTTCATCATTAAATCCTTGTGATACTTGTGTGTATATTGTTTTGCAAGTGTGACATGTCATTGTTGCGTTATCGGTGTTGTTGTCCTTGTTTAAAAAAAAATGTTTCATCAAGATTTATTTTGAGCATGTTGACTTGGGGCATTACATCTCTTCTTTGCATGCTAGATACAAAAATCTATTATGTTATGTGGACTAGCTCCTTGTAGCTCTTCAAGTAAATTCAATCATCCATCATCAAATATTTGTGACAACTTATGGTGTGACATCACTTCGATAGGGGTTTCATACTGAAGGTAACATTATCAATTGTTATTTGTTTATAACAATCATTTTTTATTTACTTTGTGAACCGTAGATAAAATGGGAAGCGGGGGACTACCTATTCTATCTAGGTCATTCGATTATGTGGTAAGAGTCCTAATTGGATTGACTAACAACCTCACAAGGTGAGTCAATTCACAATGAGGAGGACCTAGGAGGGGGTTCTTTCAACTTTAAGGAGTTCACCACCAAGCAAATGCTTGGAAAAGACAAATGAACATTCAACCTACAAAACCCTAGTTATGCTTGAGCTAAATGAGGTATACAAATAATGAAATTATGTAACAGGGAGATATGATATGTGTACTTGGAAGTCTGGAGATGTTGTGAGGATTTCAAAAATGTAAAGAAGCTTCCAAAATGTGCTATGGAGGACTAAGATTCCCAAGGTGGTGTATTAGTCCCATTCTGAATTTTTAAAAACTCTGAATGTGATCTTGAGCTCCAAGGTCTGCGCTTGCTTCTTCTCGGATCTCAGGCTCTGAAACTTTTGGATTTGACTTGTAGGTGAGTTTCTGTGAAGATGACAAATTTGTAATGAAATTTTGAAACTTTTACAATTTTGCACTCCAAATTATCTTCAAGACTTCAACCTAAATCTGCAAACACAAATATGCAAGATGAGAAAAGTTGTTTATTGTTAGTGAATGGGGGTTTACCTTGGCCAAACCCCTTGTTGGTAATTAAACCTTGAAATGAAATAAATTAATGAAGGGAAATGGTGAATGAACAACATGCAATGCTACAACTCACCAAACCCTTGTAAAGTCTACAAACTTGTGTAAAATGGCTGCAATTGATATGGATCTTGAATCAAAGGAAATGCTTGATATATCTTGAATTGCTTGCTTGCTTGAATCAAAACTCTACATCACAAATGTTAGCACAATAACACACATGATGCAAGAAGATCTTTGATATGATGCTTGAATCTTGATGATGGCTCCAAATGCTTGATGATTTGCTCTTGAATGCTCTCGATCTCATAAATTTTCCTTAGGAATGAATACTCAAGTTGCTAGGATGAAAATGAATGAATGAGCCTTGTATTTATACTTATCTATGCTTAATACCCTGAAATTACATCACATCAAACTGACATATGAATTCATTAAATAAAGGAGGTTAAATCTCGCTAGAGTTTGAATTTAAATCCCAAAAATGACTCAACGAGGACTAAGATGCCCTAGGTGGTGTTTTAGTCCCAAGTCATGAAACTTGGGGCATAGACACCAAAAAGGGGCCCAATTAAGATGCCTCAAAATCAGGGTTCCCAAGACCTCAAGGGGGACAAAGACACCCTAAGTGGCATTTAGTCTCAATCCAAAATGAGGGACACATAGATGAGAATCATTGGATTATCATTTATGCATTGGAGAATTTCAGGATTAGCCACAAAAAGATGCAATTCATAGGGCTTGTGGACACAAAATAGGACCAATTAAGCCATAAATGAGGATAAATAAAGCAAGGCGGGCCCAAACAAGTGTGAAAATATAAGGATATGCATTTTTCCACACTACATTTAGCCCCCACTTTAGTGAGAAGATGAACTTGCTTCAAACTCATACTACAATATTCAACCACACAATCAAGAGGGGTTCATATGTACAAATGTTAGTAAGATAGGATGAAAATCCTATGGAAGACCAAGATCAAGATTCTATGGAAGACCAACGTAGGCACAAAGGAACATACTTGCAGATGATATATGAAGCCAAAATCAGATTGCAAACATACACCATCAAAGACAAGAAAAAAGAAAAAGGAAAGGAGAAATACTACAACGGATCAAGCTTTGATTGGTCATCCAACGTGGTGGACTGGGTCTAGGCTTGGAGAGGGTTTGCAAGTGGAATGCATTGTCCACTATGCAAAAAAAAGTGCACGCTCACAAGGGCTAGTGAGAGCTAGGTGTCCACTAGGTGAGCCCCAAGGGGACCATATCAAAGTCATACCTCCATGACTTTAATAAAGGTACAAAAATGAATGCTCACAAGGGCTAGTGAAGCTAGTTGTTCACTAGGTGAGCCCCAAGGGACCATATCAAAGCCATACAAAAATGCATTCTCACAAAGGCTAGTGAAGCTAGTTGCTCACTAGGTGAGCCCCAGGGGGACCATATCAAAGTCATACCTGGGTGATCCCACAATACTGGTTTACAATTTTTGGCCAAACTGGACATTGAAATAATTTTTAACTAAATCTTCACTTTTAGGCACCTATAGCGGCTAAACCATGAGGAATTTGAAGATGATGCAAACTAGCGATTTGTGACATTTTTTTTGTAGATTCTAAATATATTTTTTTCAATTTTTTTGGAATCATATTGTAAATGGTCTTAATTATCTATTGAGTGAATATTGGCATTATTGCTATGATAAAATTTTGTGTTCAGGCAAACATGCTTGGCCAGACTCTGTGCATGTGTAACCACCTCTCCACTTTTTATGCTTTCCCTAATGTCGCATCCTCGTGTTTTGAGAAAGTTGACCACCTGGCTAGGTGATTAGTTGGTAGTTGCTTTTCTCATAAATAAGGCTTAGATGCTCCTTCTCAAGAGGTTGCTTAATCTGTTGGTGTACTCCCACTCTTAGTTTTTCAGTAATACAGTCATGTTGCTCAATTGTACTCATGTTTTCCAATGAATGAAATGGAGTTATAAGTTCATGCATCTGAGTTTACATTTGTTTTATGGGATACTCATCCAAGGGGGCCCACTTGGTGAGTATTTTGTCCCTTAGTTTAGTTAGTTAGTTATTTTCTATTCAATAATTAGTTAAGAATCTAACACTATCTGTTCCTGCAACCACTAGAATTCCATTCTATGACTGTTTCTGCAGCCAAAGCAGACATAGTAGTTTCATGCATTTCAACTTAGTATAGTTATCAGTTTATGCTCAGCACTTATGTTATTTCCTTCCAAGAAATTTACTTTCAGCATTGTGTCTTTCTTAGCTGTAGGATGAATATGACTACTTTGGATTCCTGGTGCACATATTGTGTTGACCCATTTCAAGTTTATGTCCCTGGATTGACAAGTTAAATGCACCTTCATGATGATTGAAATAGCTATTCAAGTTAGATGTCCAATTACTGAATCACAACTATAAAGACTTAGTTGTTAAATCATTGTAGGAGGCCAACTTTTTTGGCCTCATTGTCGGGGATGTTGTCAAACTAGGGAGTTCTTTGGAGTCATTGATAGTTTTTCTTGCTATAGTATTTCTAGAAGTTGCTCTTTGTATACCCCTCATTTAGGAAAGTAATGACCCCCCTATTATTTTTCCAATTCTTTGTGTGAGCTAGCTGATAGTGAGCTGATATTGTATGTATAGAGAAAGGAGGAGAGATGCTTGTGGGAGATTCCTTCCTAACAATCCTGATCTATTCCAGATAATTGAGTATCAGAACCTACCAAGAGAAGAAGAAGAAGAAGAGCCACAACCCTTTGCTGATACATTTCTGGATCTAACCAATTCTAAAGTTTCCTCTGAAGATCAAAATCTGATTGAGAACCCCCTTGCTTTGGAACTTCATCAGGAAGACATGGGTGATGCAAATAGAAATAAACCTAACCAACCAGCTTTTCCTTTCCCCATTGCTCATCAAAATGAAGTAGACAACCTCAAAAATATCCCTGCTTCAGTCCTTCCTAAGTTCTATGGACTTGTCACAAAAGATCCTGATACATTCTTGTTCAAGTTTGATATACTCTGTAGGATTTATGACTACACCATTGATTCCCATAGGCTTAAGCTATTCCCTGCCACCTTGAAAGAAGCTACATTAAGATGGTTCATGAGCCTAGGTAGAGATACTATGGAGATTTGGGAGGACATGAAGACAAAGTTCCTTGAGAAATACAAGGAGTATTGCAGGGGCAGTGACATAAGAGGAGATGACATTTTTAGGATGCAGCAAAAGGAAGATGAGAGCCTGGAAGATTATATTTCAAGGTTTCTATTTTGCCTACAAAAATCTCCACACCATACACTCAATGAAGAATCACAAAAGTTGTTTTTTTAAGTGGAATTAATGGTAGCTGCACAAATGCCTTGGACTTGATGGGAGGAGGAGATATCACCAAAATTCCTTGGGAGGACATCACCTAGCCAATCTAGCCAAGAAAAAAATCTAGCCACTCAGCTAGATACACTTCAAGCTAAGAAGAAACAAGAGTAGGCAAAGGCAATGTTGGCATAATATTACCCTCATTGCAGACAAAAGAAGAAGGACTACAGATGCAAGATGATAGCTAATATTGACAACAAGTAGATGGCACCTAAGTTCAAGCCAATCTAGGGTGATGATGATCAAATCTACTATGTTGCACAAAGGAGGCCATGGGCTCCAAGATAAGGCATGCCACTAGATCCACTATTTTTTGTTGGGCCATATTTCAATTCTTATTCATCTGGTAACCAAGGGAAACCTCCATATCCATCCAATTATGGAGGATATCCACCACATCCTTAGAATAACCCTCCAAATTCCTGGCCCAATCACCAAAACTCTCCACCCCAGTGGTAGCAACCTCAAGGGAATTAGCAACATTTTCAAGGAAATTGGCAGCCACCCCTTGGAAACTAGCAACAAACATCTCAATGGAGGGGAGGATAGAAATGGCCAAACCAGATAACCAATTAAATGCAACCACCTTCTTAGCCTTAGCAACCTACTATAATGCCTCCTCTTGCTAGTTCAAGTTCAAATGCACCTAAACCTACTCAAATACTAGCTCAGCCCACACCTAACCCAAATAATAAACCACAACAACAACCGGTATACTCTACTAATCCAAATCAATTCCCTGCATATGCTATGAGTGTAAGTAACATCCACTTGCATTCAGGAACTACTTTTCTAGCTCCTTCCACACCCATTATCATTGAGCTTCATGTGGAAGAAGAGGAGCCTCTGAATGTCCCCATTCATCCAAGTGCACCTAAAAATCTTGAATCAGTCCCAGTCAAGCAGATTGAACCAAAACCACCATTTCCCCAAAGGTTGGAAACTTTGAAACAAAAGGAAGAGAAGGACACAAATTTTGACATTTTAGATCAATTGAAGCATATATGTGTCCAAATACCTCTATTTTAGGCCATAAAATATGATCCCATATATGGAAAAACAATCAAGGAAGCATGCCT